>JASGCC010002599.1:0-27664 GCA_030067915.1 Hydractinia echinata
TATACATTAGACTATACGGGACGAGCCCGGGATTTACGGGAAATCGCGGGTTTTCGGTTTGCCGGCATTAAACTGCTTCATTCGGCGTCTCATCAAAAATGAAAAATTTTTGAAACTACAAGTCTCATGGGTTTTAGTGGTGAAAAAATAATTTTAAAAATCGTTCGGGAAATGAGTTTACTCCCTGGTACTTTCTTTGTATACATTAGACTATACGGGCGAGCCGGGATTTACGGGAAATCGCGGGTTTTCGTTTGTCGGCATTAAACTGCTTTCATTCGGCGTCTCATCAAAAATGAAATATTTTTGAAAACTACAAGTCTCATGGGTTTTAGTGGTGAAAAAATAATTTTAAAAATCGTTCGGGAAATGAGTTTACTCCTGGGTACTTTCTTTGTATACATTAGACTATACGGGACGAGCCGGGATTTACGGGAAATCGCGGGTTTTCGGTTTCGGCAAAAACTGCTTCATTCGGCGTCTCATCAAAAATGAAAACATTTTTGAAAACTACAAGTCTCATGGGTTTTAGTGGTGAAAAAATAATTTTAAAAATCGTTCGGGAAATGAGTTTACTCCCTGGGTACTTTCTTTGTATACATTAGACTATACGGGAGCCCGGGATTTACGGGAAATCGCGGGTTTTCGTGTGTCGGCGATTAAACTGCTTTCATTCGGCGTCTCATCAAAAATGAAAATATTTTTGAAACTACAAGTCTCATGGGTTTTAGTGGTGAAAAATAATTTTAAAAATCGTTCGGGAAATGAGTTTACTCCCTGGGTACTTTCTTTGTATACATTAGACTATACGGGCGAGCCCGGGATTTACGGGAAATCGCGGGTTTTCGTGTGTCGGCGATTAAACTGCTTTCATTCGGCGTCTCATCAAAAATGAAAATTTTTGAAAACTACAAGTCTCATGGGTTTTAGTGGTGAAAAAATAATTTTAAAAATCGTTCGGGAAATGAGTTTACTCCCTGGGTACTTTCTTTGTATACATTAGACTATACGGGCGAGCCCGGGATTTACGGGAAATCGCGGGTTTTCGTGTGTCGCGATTAAACTGCTTTCATTCGGCGTCTCATCAAAAATGAAAATATTTTGAAAACTACAAGTCTCATGGGTTTTAGTGGTGAAAAAATAATTTTAAAAATCGTTCGGGAAATGAGTTTACTCCCTGGGTACTTTCTTTGTATACATTAGACTATACGGGACGAGCCCGGGATTTACGGGAAATCGCGGGTTTTCGGTTTCCGGCATTAAACTGCTTCATTCGGCGTCTCATCAAAAATGAAAACATTTTTGAAAACTACAAGTCTCATGGGTTTTAGTGGTGAAAAAATAATTTTAAAAATCGTTCGGGAAATGAGTTTACTCCCTGGGTACTTTCTTTGTATACATTAGACTATACGGGCGAGCCCGGGATTTACGGGAAATCGCGGGTTTTCGTTTCCGGCAATTAAACTGCTATTCATTCGGCGTCTCATCAAAAATGAAAACATTTTTGAAAACTACAAGTCTCATGGGTTTTAGTGGTGAAAAAATAATTTTAAAAATCGTTCGGGAAATGAGTTTACTCCCTGGGTACTTTCTTTGTATACATTAGACTATACGGGACGAGCCCGGGATTTACGGGAAATCGCGGGTTTTCGGTTTCCGGCAATTAAACTGCTATCATTCGGCGTCTCATCAAAAATGAAAACATTTTTGAAAACTACAAGTCTCATGGGTTTTAGTGGTGAAAAAATAATTTTAAAAATCGTTCGGGAAATGAGTTTACTCCCTGGGTACTTTCTTTGTATACATTAGACTATACGGGCCGAGCCCGGGATTTACGGGAAATCGCGGGTTTTCGGTTTCCGGCAATTAAACTGCTATCATTCGGCATCTCATCAAAAATGAAAACATTTTTGAAAACTACAAGTCTCATGGGTTTTAGTGGTGAAAAAAATAATTTTAAAAAAATCGTTCGGGAAATGAGTTTACTCCCTGGGTACTTTCTTTGTATACATTAGACTATACGGGACGAGCCCGGGATTTACGGGAAATCGCGGTTTTCGGTTTCCGGCAATTAAACTGCTATCATTCGGCGTCTCATCAAAAATGAAAACATTTTTGAAAACTACAAGTCTCATGGGTTTTAGTGGTGAAAAAATAATTTAAAAATCGTTCGGGAAATGAGTTTACTCCCTGGTACTTTCTTTGTATACATTAGACTATACGGGACGAGCCGGGATTTACGGGAAATCGCGGGTTTTCGTGTGTCGGCGATTAAACTGCTTTCATTCGGCGTCTCATCAAAAATGAAAATATTTTGAAAAACTACAAGTCTCATGGGTTTTAGTGGTGAAAAAATAATTTTAAAAAATCGTTCGGGAAATGAGTTTACTCCCTGGGTACTTTCTTTGTATACATTAGACTATACGGGACGAGCCGGGATTTACGGGAAATCGCGGGTTTTCTGTTGTCGGCGATTAAACTGCTTTCATTCGGCGTCTCATCAAAAATGAAAATATTTTTGAAAACTACAAGTCTCATGGGTTTTAGTGGTTGAAAAAATAATTTTAAAAATCGTTCGGGAAATGAGTTTACTCCCTGGGTACTTTCTTTGTATACATTAGACTATACGGGACGAGCCCGGGATTTACGGGAAATCGCGGGTTTTTCGGTTGTCGGCGATTAAACTGCTTTCATTCGGCGTCTCATCAAAAATGAAAATTTTTTGAAAACTACAAGTCTCATGGGTTTTAGTGGTGAAAAAATAATTTTAAAAAATCGTTCGGGAAATGAGTTTACTCCCTGGGTACTTTCTTTGTATACATTAGACTATACGGGCCGAGCCCGGGATTTACGGGAAATCGCGGGTTTTTCGGTTTGCGGCAATTAAACTGCTTTCATTCGGCGTCTCATCAAAAATGAAAATATTTTGAAAACTACAAGTCTCATGGGTTTTAGTGGTGAAAAAATAATTTTAAAAAATCGTTCGGGGAAATGAGTTTACTCCCTGGGTACTTTCTTTGTATACATTAGACTATACGGGCCGAGCCCGGGATTTACGGGAAATCGCGGGTTTTCGTTTGTCGGCAATTAAACTGCTTTCATTCGGCGTCTCATCAAAATGAAAATATTTTTGAAAACTACAAGTCTCATGGGTTTTAGTGGTGAAAAAATAATTTTAAAAATCGTTCGGGGAAATGAGTTTACTCCCTGGGTACTTTCTTTGTATACATTAGACTATACGGGACGAGCCCCGGGATTTACGGGAAATCGCGGGTTTTCGTGTTCCGGCAATTAAACTGCTATTCATTCGGCGTCTCATCAAAAATGAAAACTATTTTTGAAAACTACAAGTCTCATGGGTTTTAGTGGTGAAAAAATAATTTAAAAATCGTTCGGGAAATGAGTTTACTCCCTGGGTACTTTCTTTGTATACATTAGACTATACGGGACGAGCCCGGGATTTACGGGAAATCGCGGGTTTTCGTGTGTCGGCGATTAAACTGCTTTCATTCGGCGTCTCATCAAAAATGAAAATATTTTGAAAACTACAAGTCTCATGGTTTTAGTGGTGAAAAAAATAATTTTAAAAATCGTTCGGGAAATGAGTTTACTCCCTGGGTACTTTCTTTGTATACATTAGACTATACGGGACGAGCCCGGGATTTACGGGAAATCGCGGGTTTTCGTGTGAAAACATTTTTGAAAACTACAAGTCTCATGGGTTTTAGTGGTGAAAAAATAATTTTAAAAATCGTTCGGGAAATGAGTTTACTCCCTGGGTACTTTCTTTGTATACATTAGACTATACGGGACGAGCCCGGGATTTACGGGAAATCGCGGGTTTTCGTGTGTCGGCGATTAAACTGCTTTCATTCGGCGTCTCATCAAAAATGAAAATATTTTTGAAAACTACAAGTCTCATGGGTTTTAGTGGTGAAAAAATAATTTTAAAAATCGTTCGGGAAATGAGTTTACTCCCTGGGTACTTTCTTTGTATACATTAGACTATACGGGACGAGCCCGGGATTTACGGGAAATCGCGGGTTTTCGGTTGTCGGCAATTAAACTGCTTTCATTCGGCGTCTCATCAAAAATGAAAATATTTTTGAAAACTACAAGTCTCATGGGTTTTAGTGGTGAAAAAATAATTTTAAAAATCGTTCGGGAAATGAGTTTACTCCCTGGGTACTTTCTTTGTATACATTCGACTATACGGGCCGAGCCCGGGATTTACGGGAAATCGCGGGTTTTCGTGTGTCGGCGATTAAACTGCTTTCATTCGGCGTCTCATCAAAAATGAAAATATTTTTTGAAAACTACAAGTCTCATGGGTTTTAGTGGTAAAAAAATAATTTTAAAAATCGTTCGGGAAATGAGTTTACTCCCTGGGTACTTTCTTTGTATACATTAGACTATACGGGCCGAGCCCGGGATTTACGGGAAATCGCGGGTTTTCGTGTGTCGGCGATTAAACTGCTTTCATTCGGCGTCTCATCAAAAATGAAAATATTTTTGAAAACTACAAGTCTCATGGGTTTTAGTGGTGAAAAAATAATTTTAAAAATCGTTCGGGAAATGAGTTTACTCCCTGGGTACTTTCTTTGTATACATTAGACTATACGGGACGAGCCCGGGATTTACGGGAAATCGCGGGTTTTCGGTTTCCGGCGATTAAACTGCTATCATTCGGCGTCTCATCAAAAATGAAAACATTTTTGAAAACTACAAGTCTCATGGGTTTTAGTGGTGAAAAAATAATTTTAAAAATCGTTCGGGAAATGAGTTTACTCCCTGGGTACTTTCTTTGTATACATTAGACTATACGGGACGAGCCCGGGATTTACGGGGAAATCGCGGGTTTTTCGTGTGTCGGCGATTAAACTGCTTTCATTCGGCGTCTCATCAAAAATGAAAACATTTTTGAAAACTACAAGTCTCATGGGTTTTAGTGGTGAAAAAATAATTTTAAAAATCGTTCGGGAAATGAGTTTACTCCCTGGGTACTTTCTTTGTATACATTAGACTATACGGGACGAGCCCGGGATTTACGGGAAATCGCGGGTTTTCGGTTTCGGCAATTAAACTGCTATCATTCGGCGTCTCATCAAAAATGAAAACATTTTTGAAAACTACAAGTCTCATGGGTTTAGTGGTGAAAAAATAATTTTAAAAATCGTTCGGGAAATGAGTTTACTCCCTGGGTACTTTCTTTGTATACATTAGACTATACGGGCCGAGCCCGGGATTTACGGGAAATCGCGGGTTTTCGTGTGTCGGCGAATTAAACTGCTTTCATTCGGCGTCTCATCAAAAATGAAAAATTTTTGAAAACTACAAGTCTCATGGGTTTTAGTGGTGAAAAAATAATTTTAAAAATCGTTCGGGAAATGAGTTTACTCCCTGGGTACTTTCTTTGTATACATTAGACTATACGGGACGAGCCCGGGATTTACGGGAAATCGCGGGTTTTCGTGTGTCGGCGATTAAACTGCTTTCATTCGGCGTCTCATCAAAAATGAAAATATTTTTGAAAACTACAAGTCTCATGGGTTTTAGTGGTGAAAAAATAATTTAAAAATTATTCGGGAAATGAGTTTACTCCCTGGGTACTTTCTTTGTATACATTAGACTATACGGGACGAGCCCGGGATTTACGGGAAATCGCGGGTTTTCGTGTGTCGGCGATTAAACTGCTTTCATTCGGCGTCTCATCAAAAATGAAAATTTTTTTGAAAACTACAAGTCTCATGGGTTTTAGTGGTGAAAAAATAATTTTAAAAATCGTTCGGGAAATGAGTTTACTCCCTGGGTACTTTCTTTGTATACATTAGACTATACGGGACGAGCCCGGGATTTACGGGAAATCGCGGGTTTTCGGTTGTCCGGCAATTAAACTGCTTTCATTCGGCGTCTCATCAAAAATGAAAACATTTTTGAAACTACAAGTCTCATGGGTTTTAGTGGTGAAAAAATAATTTTAAAAATCGTTCGGGAAATGAGTTTACTCCCTGGGTACTTTCTTTGTATACATTAGACTATACGGGACGAGCCCGGGATTTACGGGAAATCGCGGGTTTTCGTGTGTCCGGCAATTAAACTGCTTTCATTCGGCGTCTCATCAAAAATGAAAACATTTTTTGAAAACTACAAGTCTCATGGGTTTTAGTGGTGAAAAAATAATTTTAAAAATCGTTCGGGAAATGAGTTTACTCCCTGGGTACTTTCTTTGTATACATTAGACTATACGGGACGAGCCCGGGATTTACGGGAAATCGCGGGTTTTCGGTTTCCGGCAATTAAACTGCTATCATTCGGCGTCTCATCAAAAATGAAAACATTTGTTGGAAACTACAAGTCTCATGGGTTTTAGTGGTGAAAAAATAATTTTAAAAATCGTTCGGGAAATGAGTTTACTCCCTGGGTACTTTCTTTGTATACATTAGACTATACGGGACGAGCCCGGGATTTACGGGAAATCGCGGGTTTTCGTTTTCCGGCAATTAAACTGCTATCATTCGGCGTCTCATCAAAAATGAAAATATTTTTGAAAACTACAAGTCTCATGGGTTTTAGTGGTGAAAAAATAATTTTAAAAATCGTTCGGGAAATGAGTTTACTCCCTGGGTACTTTCTTTGTATACATTAGACTATACGGGCCGAGCCCGGGATTTACGGGAAATCGCGGGTTTTCTTGTTTCGGCAATTAAACTGCTTTCATTCGGCGTCTCATCAAAAATGAAAATATTTTTGAAAACTACAAGTCTCATGGGTTTTAGTGGTGAAAAAATAATTTTAAAAATCGTTCGGGAAATGAGTTTACTCCCTGGGTACTTTCTTTGTATACATTAGACTATACGGGCCGAGCCCGGGATTTACGGGAAATCGCGGGTTTTCGTGTGTCGGCGATTAAACTGCTTTCATTCGGCGTCTCATCAAAAATGAAAATATTTTTGAAAACTACAAGTCTCATGGGTTTTAGTGGTGAAAAAATAATTTTAAAAATAGTTCGGGAAATGAGTTTACTCCCTGGGTACTTTCTTTGTATACATTAGACTATACGGGACGAGCCCGGGATTTACGGGAAATCGCGGGTTTTCGTGTGTCGGCGAATTAAACTGCTTTCATTCGGCGTCTCATCAAAAATGAAAATATTTTTGAAAACTACAAGTCTCATGGGTTTTAGTGGTGAAAAAATAATTTAAAAATCGTTCGGGAAATGAGTTTACTCCCTGGGTACTTTCTTTGTATACATTAGACTATACGGGACGAGCCCGGGATTTACGGGAAATCGCGGGTTTTCGGTGTCGGCAATTAAACTGCTTTCATTCGGCGTCTCATCAAAAATGAAAATTTTTGAAAACTACAAGTCTCATGGGTTTTAGTGGTGAAAAAATAATTTTAAAAATCGTTCGGGAAATGAGTTTACTCCCTGGGTACTTTCTTTGTATACATTAGACTATACGGGACGAGCCCGGGATTTACGGGAAATCGCGGGTTTTCGTGTGTCGGCGATTAAACTGCTTTCATTCGGCGTCTCATCAAAAATGAAAATATTTTTGAAAACTACAAGTCTCATGGTTTTTAGTGGTGAAAAAATAATTTTAAAAAATCGTTCGGGAAATGAGTTTACTCCCTGGGTACTTTCTTTGTATACATTAGACTATACGGGACGAGCCCGGGATTTACGGGAAATCGCGGGTTTTCGTGTGTCGGCGATTAAACTGCTTTCATTCGGCGTCTCATCAAAAATGAAAACATTTTGTGAAAACTACAAGTCTCATGGGTTTTAGTGGTGAAAAAATAATTTTAAAAATCGTTCGGGAAATGAGTTTACTCCCTGGGTACTTTCTTTCTATACATTAGACTATACGGGACGAGCCCGGGATTTACGGGAAATCGCGGGTTTTCGGTTGTTCGGCAATTAAACTGCTTTCATTCGGCGTCTCATCAAAAATGAAAAAATTTTTGAAACTACAAGTCTCATGGGTTTTAGTGGTGAAAAAATAATTTTAAAAATCGTTCGGGAAATGAGTTTACTCCCTGGGTACTTTCTTTGTATACATTAGACTATACGGGACGAGCCCGGGATTTACGGGAAATCGCGGGTTTTCGTGTGTCGCGATTAAACTGCTTTCATTCGGCGTCTCATCAAAAATGAAAATATTTTTGAAAACTACAAGTCTCATGGGTTTTAGTGGTGAAAAAATAATTTTAAAAATCGTTCGGGAAATGAGTTTACTCCCTGGGTACTTTCTTTGTATACATTAGACTATACGGGACGAGCCCGGGATTTACGGGAAATCGCGGGTTTTCGGTTTCCGGCAATTAAACTGCTATCATTCGGCGTTCTCATCAAAAATGAAACATTTTTTGAAACTACAAGTCTCATGGGTTTTAGTGGTGAAAAAATAATTTAAAAATCGTTCGGGAAATGAGTTTACTCCCTGGGTACTTTCTTTGTATACATTAGACTATACGGGACGAGCCCGGATTTACGGGAAATCGCGGGTTTTCGGGTTTCCGGCAATTAAACTGCTTTCATTCGGCGTCTCATCAAAAATGAAAATATTTTTGAAAACTACAAGTCTCATGGGTTTTAGTGGTGAAAAAATAATTTTAAAAATCGTTCGGGAAATGAGTTTACTCCCTGGGTACTTTCTTTGTATACATTCGACTATACGGGACGAGCCCGGGATTTACGGGAAATCGCGGGTTTTCGTGTGTCCGGCAATTAAACTGCTTTCATTCGGCGTCTCATCAAAAATGAAAATATTTTTGAAAACTACAAGTCTCATGGGTTTTAGTGGTGAAAAAATAATTTTAAAAAATCGTTCGGGAAATGAGTTTACTCCCTGGGTACTTTCTTTGTATACATTAGACTATACGGGACGAGCCCGGGATTTACGGGAAATCGCGGTTTTCGGTTTCCGGCAATTAAACTGCTATCATTCGGCGTCTCATCAAAAATGAAAACATTTTTTGAAAACTACAAGTCTCATGGGTTTTAGTGGTGAAAAAATAATTTTAAAAATCGTTCGGGAAATGAGTTTACTCCCTGGGTACTTTTTTGTATACATTAGACTATACGGGACCGAGCCCGGGATTTACGGGGAAATCGCGGGTTTTCGGTTTCCGGCAATTAAACTGCTATCATTCGGCGTCTCATCAAAAATGAAAACATTTTTGAAAACTACAAGTCTCATGGGTTTTAGTGGTGAAAAAATAATTTTAAAAATCGTTCGGGAAATGAGTTTACTCCCTGGGTACTTTCTTTGTATACATTAGACTATACGGGACGAGCCCGGGATTTACGGGAAATCGCGGGTTTTCGTGTGCGGCGATTAAAACTGCTTTCATTCGGCGTCTCATCAAAAATGAAAATATTTTTGAAAACTACAAGTCTCATGGGTTTAGTGGTGAAAAATAATTTTAAAAATCGTTCGGGAAATGAGTTTACTTCCCTGGGTACTTTCTTTGTATACATTAGACTATACGGGACGAGCCCGGGATTTACGGGAAATCGCGGGTTTTCGGTTGTCCGGCAATTAAACTGCTTTCATTCGGCGTCTCATCAAAAATGAAAACATTTTTTTGAAAACTACAAGTCTCATGGGTTTTAGTGGTTTGAAAAAATAATTTTAAAAATCGTTCGGGAAATGAGTTTTACTCCCTGGGTACTTTCTTTGTTATACATTAGACTATACGGGACGAGCCCGGATTTACGGGAAATCGCGGGTTTTCGGGTTCCGGCATTAAACTGCCTATCATTCGGCGTCTCATCAAAAATGAAAACATTTTGAAACTACAAGTCTCATGGGTTTTAGTGGTGAAAAAAATAATTTTAAAAATTCGTTCGGGAAATGAGTTTACTCCTGGGTACTTTCTTTTGTATACATTAGGACTATACGGGCCGAGCCCGGGATTTACGGGAATCGCGGGGTTTTCGTTTGTCGCCATTTTAAATGCTTTTCATTCGGCTCTCAATCAAAAATGAAAATATTTTTTGAAAACTACAATCTCATGGGTTTTATGGTGAAAAAATAATTTTTAAAAATCGTTCGGGGAAATGAGTTTACTCCCTGGGGTACCTTTCTTTTATACATTAGACTATACGGGACGAGCCCGGGATTTACGGGAAATTGCGCGGTTTTTTCGGTTTCCGGCAAATTTAAACTCGCTTATCATTTCGGCGTCTCATCAAAAATGAAAACATTTTTTGAAAGCTACAAGTCTCATGGTTTTAAGTGGTGAAAAAAATAATTTTAAAAATCGGATTCGGGAAATGAGTTACTCCCCTGGGTAGCTTTTCTGTATACATTAGGACTATACGGGGACGAAGCCCTGGGAATTTACGGGGAAATCGCGGGTTTTCGGTTTTCCGGCAATTAAAACTGCTATCATTCGGGCTCATCAAAATTGAAAACATTTTTGAAAAGCTACAAGTCTCATGGGGTTTAGTTGGTAAAAAATAATTTTAAAAATCGTTCGGGGAAATGAGTTTACTTCCCTGGGGTTACTTTCTTTGGTATACATTAAGACTATACGGGACGAAGGCCCGGGATTTACGGGAAATCGCGGGTTTTTCGGGTTTCCGGCAATTAAACCTGCTATCATTCGGCTCGTCTCATCAAAAATGAAAACATTTTTGAAAACTACAAGTCTCATGGGTTTTAGTGGTGAAAAAATAATTTTAAAAATCGTTCGGGAAATGAGTTTACTCCCTGGGTACTTTCTTTGTATACATTAGACTATACGGGCGAGCCCGGGATTTACGGGAAATCGCGGGTTTTCGGTTTCCGGCATTAAACTGCTTCATTCGGCGTCTCATCAAAAATGAAAACATTTTTGAAAACTACAAGTCTCATGGGTTTTAGTGGTGAAAAAATAATTTTAAAAATCGTTCGGGAAATGAGTTTACTCCCTGGGTACTTTCTTTGTATACATTAGACTATACGGGCGAGCCCGGGATTTACGGGAAATCGCGGGTTTTCGTTTGTCGGCATTAAACTGCTTTCATTCGGCGTCTCATCAAAAATGAAAATTTTTGAAAACTACAAGTCTCATGGGTTTTAGTGGTGAAAAAATAATTTTAAAAATCGTTCGGGAAATGAGTTTACTCCCTGGGTACTTTCTTTGTATACATTAGACTATACGGGCGAGCCCGGGATTTACGGGAAATCGCGGGTTTTCGTTTCGGCGATTAAACTGCTTCATTCGGCGTCTCATCAAAAATGAAAACATTTTTGAAAACTACAAGTCTCATGGGTTTTAGTGGTGAAAAAATAATTTTAAAAATCGTTCGGGAAATGAGTTTACTCCCTGGGTACTTTCTTTGTATACATTAGACTATACGGGCGAGCCCGGGATTTACGGGAAATCGCGGGTTTTCGTGTTCGGCGATTAAACTGCTTTCATTCGGCGTCTCATCAAAAATGAAAAATTTTTGAAAACTACAAGTCTCATGGGTTTTAGTGGTGAAAAAATAATTTTAAAAATCGTTCGGGAAATGAGTTTACTCCCTGGGTACTTTCTTTGTATACATTAGACTATACGGGCGAGCCCGGGATTTACGGGAAATCGCGGGTTTTCGGTTTCCGGCATTAAACTGCTTCATTCGGCGTCTCATCAAAAATGAAAACATTTTTGAAAACTACAAGTCTCATGGGTTTTAGTGGTGAAAAAATAATTTTAAAAATCGTTCGGGAAATGAGTTTACTCCCTGGGTACTTTCTTTGTATACATTAGACTATACGGGCGAGCCCGGGATTTACGGGAAATCGCGGGTTTTCGTTGTCGGCATTAAACTGCTTTCATTCGGCGTCTCATCAAAAATGAAAATTTTTGAAAACTACAAGTCTCATGGGTTTTAGTGGTGAAAAAATAATTTTAAAAATCGTTCGGGAAATGAGTTTACTCCCTGGGTACTTTCTTTGTATACATTAGACTATACGGGCGAGCCCGGGATTTACGGGAAATCGCGGGTTTTCGGTTCGGCGATTAAACTGCTTCATTCGGCGTCTCATCAAAAATGAAAACATTTTTGAAAACTACAAGTCTCATGGGTTTTAGTGGTGAAAAAATAATTTTAAAAATCGTTCGGGAAATGAGTTTACTCCCTGGGTACTTTCTTTGTATACATTAGACTATACGGGCGAGCCCGGGATTTACGGGAAATCGCGGGTTTTCGTTTCGGCATTAAACTGCTTTCATTCGGCGTCTCATCAAAAATGAAAATATTTTTGAAAACTACAAGTCTCATGGGTTTTAGTGGTGAAAAAATAATTTTAAAAATCGTTCGGGAAATGAGTTTACTCCCTGGGTACTTTCTTTGTATACATTAGACTATACGGGCCGAGCCCGGGATTTACGGGAAATCGCGGGTTTTCGGTCGGCGATTAAACTGCTTCATTCGGCGTCTCATCAAAAATGAAAACATTTTTGAAAACTACAAGTCTCATGGGTTTTAGTGGTGAAAAAATAATTTTAAAAATCGTTCGGGAAATGAGTTTACTCCCTGGGTACTTTCTTTGTATACATTAGACTATACGGGCGAGCCCGGGATTTACGGGAAATCGCGGGTTTTCGTTGTCGGCATTAAACTGCTTTCATTCGGCGTCTCATCAAAAATGAAAATATTTTTGAAAACTACAAGTCTCATGGGTTTTAGTGGTGAAAAAATAATTTTAAAAATCGTTCGGGAAATGAGTTTACTCCCTGGGTACTTTCTTTGTATACATTAGACTATACGGGAGAGCCCGGGATTTACGGGAAATCGCGGGTTTTCGGTTTCCGATTAAACTGCTTCATTCGGCGTCTCATCAAAAATGAAAACATTTTTGAAAACTACAAGTCTCATGGGTTTTAGTGGTGAAAAAATAATTTTAAAAATCGTTCGGGAAATGAGTTTACTCCCTGGGTACTTTCTTTGTATACATTAGACTATACGGGCGAGCCCGGGATTTACGGGAAATCGCGGGTTTTCGTTTCGGCGATTAAACTGCTTCATTCGGCGTCTCATCAAAAATGAAAACATTTTTGAAAACTACAAGTCTCATGGGTTTTAGTGGTGAAAAAATAATTTTAAAAATCGTTCGGGAAATGAGTTTACTCCCTGGGTACTTTCTTTGTATACATTAGACTATACGGGCGAGCCCGGGATTTACGGGAAATCGCGGGTTTTCGTTTCGGCGATTAAACTGCTTTCATTCGGCGTCTCATCAAAAATGAAAACATTTTTGAAAACTACAAGTCTCATGGGTTTTAGTGGTGAAAAAATAATTTTAAAAATCGTTCGGGAAATGAGTTTACTCCCTGGGTACTTTCTTTGTATACATTAGACTATACGGGCGAGCCCGGGATTTACGGGAAATCGCGGGTTTTCGTTTGTCGGCATTAAACTGCTTTCATTCGGCGTCTCATCAAAAATGAAAATATTTTTGAAAACTACAAGTCTCATGGGTTTTAGTGGTGAAAAAATAATTTTAAAAATCGTTCGGGAAATGAGTTTACTCCCTGGGTACTTTCTTTGTATACATTAGACTATACGGGCGAGCCCGGGATTTACGGGAAATCGCGGGTTTTCGGTTTCGGCGATTAAACTGCTTCATTCGGCGTCTCATCAAAAATGAAAACATTTTGAACGCTACAAGTCTCATGGGTTTTAGTGGTGAAAAAATAATTTTAAAAAATCGTTCGAGAAATGAGTTTACTCCCTGGGTACTTTTCTTTGTATACATTAGACTATACGGGCCGAGCCCGGGATTTACGGGAAATCGCGGGTTTTCGTTTGTCGGCCGATTAAACTGCTTTCATTCGGCGTCTCATCAAAATGAAAATATTTTTGAAAACTACAAGTCTCATGGGTTTTTAGTGGTGAAAAAATACTTTTAAAATCGTTCGGGAAATGAGTTTACTCCCTGGGTACTTTCTTTGTATACATTAGACTATACGGGACGAGCCCGGGGATTTACGGGAAATCGCGGGTTTTCGGTTTTCCGGCAATTAAACTGCTATCCATTCGGCGTCTCATCAAAAATGAAAACATTTTGAAACTACAGAGTCTCATGGGTTTTAGTTGGTGAAAAATAATTTTAAAAATCGCTTTCGGGAAATGAGTTTACTCCCTGGGTACTTTTTCTATTACATTAGACTATACGGGACGAGCCCGGGATTTACGGGAAATCGCGGGTTTTCGGTTTCCGGCAATTAAACTGCTATCATTCGGCGTCTCATTCAAAAATTGAAAACATTTGTGAACACTACAAGTCTCATGGGTTTTAGTGGTTGAAAAAAATAATTTTAAAAAATCGTTCGGGAAATGAGTTTTACTCCCTGGGTACTTTCTTTGTATACATTAGACTATTACGGGCCGAGCCTGGGATTTACGGGAAATCGCGGGTTTTTCGTTTGTCGCCAATTAAACTGCTTTCATTCGGCGTCTCATCAAAATGAAAATATTTTTGAAAACTACAAGTCTCATGGGTTTTAGTGGTGAAAAAATAATTTTTAAAAATTCGTTTCGGGAAATGAGTTTACTCCCTGGGTACTTTCTTTTGTATACATTAGACTATACGGGACGAGCCCGGGATTTACGGGAAATCGCGGGTTTTCGGTTTCCGGCAATTAAACTGCTATCATTCGGCGTCTCATCAAAAATGAAAACATTTTTTTGAAAAACTACAAGTCTCATGGGTTTTAGTTGGTGAAAAAATAATTTTTAAAAAATCGTTCGGGAAATGAGTTTACTCCCTGGGTACTTTCTTTGTATACATTAGACTATACGGGCACGAGCCGGGATTTACGGGAAATCGCGGGTTTCGGTGTGTCGGCGATTAAACTGCTATTCATTCGGCGTCTCATCAAAAATGAAAACATTTTTGAAAACTACAAGTCTCATGGGTTTTAGTGGTTGAAAAAATAATTTTAAAAATCGTTCGGGAAATGAGTTTACTCCCTGGGTACTTTCTTGTATACATTAGAACTATACGGGCCCGAGCCCGGGATTTTACGGGAAATCGCGGGTTTTTCGGTTGTGTCGGCGATTAAACTGCTTATCATTCGGCGTCTCATCAAAAATGAAAATAATTTTTGAAAACTACAAGTCTCATTGGTTTTAGTGGTGAAAAAAATAAATTTTAAAAATCGTTCGGAAATGAGTTTACTCCTGGGTACTTTCTTTGTATACATTAGACTATACGGGACGAGCCGGGATTTACGGGAAATCGCGGGTTTTCGTGTGTGGCGGCGATTAAACTGCTTTCATTCGGCGTCTCATCAAAAATGAAAATATTTTTGAAAACTACAAGTCTCATGGGTTTTAGTGGTGAAAAAATTAATTTTTAAAAATCGTTCGGGAAATTGAGTTTACCTCCCCTGGGTACTTTCTTTGTATACATTAGACTATACGGGACGAGCCCGGGATTTACGGGAAAATCGCGGTTTTCGGTTGTCAGCGAATTAAACTGCTATCATTCGGGCGTCTCATCAAAAATGAAAATATTTTTGGAAAACTACAAGTCTCATGGGTTTTAGTGGTGAAAAAAATAATTTTTAAAAAATCGTTCGGGAAAATGAGTTTACTCCCTGGGGTACTTTCTTGTATACATTTAGACTATACGGGACCGAGCCGGGACTTTACGGGAAATCGCGGGTTTTCGTTGTCCGGCAATTAAACTGCTTATCATTCGGACGTCTCATCAAAAATTGAAAATATTTTTGAAAACTACAAGTCTCATGCGGTTTTAGTGGTGAAAAAATAATTTTAAAAAATCGTTCGGGAAATGAGTTTACTCCCTGGGTACTTTCTTTGTATACATTAGACTATACGGGCCGACCCATTTACGGGAAATCGCGGGTTTTCGTGTGTCGGCGATTAAACTGCTTTCATTCGGCGTCTCATCAAAAATGAAAATTTTTGAAAACTACAAGTCTCATGGGTTTTAGTGGTGAAAAAATAATTTTAAAAATCGTTCGGGAAATGAGTTTACTCCCTGGGTACTTTCTTTGTATACATTAGACTATACGGGCGAGCCCGGGATTTACGGGAAATCGCGGGTTTTCGTGTCGGCGATTAAACTGCTTTCATTCGGCGTCTCATCAAAAATGAAAATATTTTTGAAAACTACAAGTCTCATGGGTTTTAGTGGTGAAAAAATAATTTTAAAAATCGTTCGGGAAATGAGTTTACTCCCTGGGTACTTTCTTTGTATACATTAGACTATACGGGCGAGCCCGGGATTTACGGGAAATCGCGGGTTTTCGTTTCGGATTAAACTGCTTCATTCGGCGTCTCATCAAAAATGAAAACATTTTTGAAAACTACAAGTCTCATGGGTTTTAGTGGTGAAAAAATAATTTTAAAAATCGTTCGGGAAATGAGTTTACTCCCTGGGTACTTTCTTTGTATACATTAGACTATACGGGCGAGCCCGGGATTTACGGGAAATCGCGGGTTTTCGTTTCCGAAAACTGCTTTCATTCGGCGTCTCATCAAAAATGAAAATATTTTTGAAAACTACAAGTCTCATGGGTTTTAGTGGTGAAAAAATAATTTTAAAAATCGTTCGGGAAATGAGTTTACTCCCTGGGTACTTTCTTTGTATACATTAGACTATACGGGCGAGCCCGGGATTTACGGGAAATCGCGGGTTTTCGGTTTCCGGCATTAAACTGCTATTCGGCGTCTCATCAAAAATGAAAACATTTTTGAAAACTACAAGTCTCATGGGTTTTAGTGGTGAAAAAATAATTTTAAAAATCGTTCGGGAAATGAGTTTACTCCCTGGGTACTTTCTTTGTATACATTAGACTATACGGGCGAGCCCGGGATTTACGGGAAATCGCGGGTTTTCGTGTGTCGGCGATTAAACTGCTTTCATTCGGCGTCTCATCAAAAATGAAAATTTTTTGAAAACTACAAGTCTCATGGGTTTTAGTGGTGAAAAAATAATTTTAAAAATCGTTCGGGAAATGAGTTTACTCCCTGGGTACTTTCTTTGTATACATTAGACTATACGGGCGAGCCCGGGATTTACGGGAAATCGCGGGTTTTCGTGTTCGGCGATTAAACTGCTTCATTCGGCGTCTCATCAAAAATGAAAATTTTTGAAAACTACAAGTCTCATGGGTTTTAGTGGTGAAAAAATAATTTTAAAAATCGTTCGGGAAATGAGTTTACTCCCTGGGTACTTTCTTTGTATACATTAGACTATACGGGACGAGCCCGGGATTTACGGGAAATCGCGGGTTTTCGTGTTCGGCGATTAAACTGCTTCATTCGGCGTCTCATCAAAAATGAAAAATTTTTGAAAACTACAAGTCTCATGGGTTTTAGTGGTGAAAAAATAATTTTAAAAATCGTTCGGGAAATGAGTTTACTCCCTGGGTACTTTCTTTGTATATCATTAGACTATACGGGCGAGCCCGGGATTTACGGGAAATCGCGGGTTTTCGGTCGGCAAAAAACTGCTTCATTCGGCGTCTCATCAAAAATGAAAACATTTTTGAAAACTACAAGTCTCATGGGTTTTAGTGGTGAAAAAATAATTTTAAAAATCGTTCGGGAAATGAGTTTACTCCCTGGGTACTTTCTTTGTATACATTAGACTATACGGGCGAGCCCGGGATTTACGGGAAATCGCGGGTTTTCGTGTGTCGGCGATTAAACTGCTTTCATTCGGCGTCTCATCAAAAATGAAAAATTTTTGAAAACTACAAGTCTCATGGGTTTTAGTGGTGAAAAAATAATTTTAAAAATCGTTCGGGAAATGAGTTTACTCCCTGGGTACTTTCTTTGTATACATTAGACTATACGGGACGAGCCCGGGATTTACGGGAAATCGCGGGTTTTCGGTTCGGCGATTAAACTGCTTCATTCGGCGTCTCATCAAAAATGAAAATTTTTTGAAAACTACAAGTCTCATGGGTTTTAGTGGTGAAAAAATAATTTTAAAAATCGTTCGGGAAATGAGTTTACTCCCTGGGTACTTTCTTTGTATACATTAGACTATACGGGCGAGCCCGGGATTTACGGGAAATCGCGGGTTTTCGGTTTCGGATTAAACTGCTTTCATTCGGCGTCTCATCAAAAATGAAAACATTTTTGAAAACTACAAGTCTCATGGGTTTTAGTGGTGAAAAAATAATTTTAAAAATCGTTCGGGAAATGAGTTTACTCCCTGGGTACTTTCTTTGTATACATTAGACTATACGGGCGAGCCCGGGATTTACGGGAAATCGCGGGTTTTCGTTTGGCGAATTAAACTGCTTTCATTCGGCGTCTCATCAAAAATGAAAATATTTTTGAAAACTACAAGTCTCATGGGTTTTAGTGGTGAAAAAATAATTTTAAAAATCGTTCGGGAAATGAGTTTACTCCCTGGGTACTTTCTTTGTATACATTAGACTATACGGGCGAGCCCGGGATTTACGGGAAATCGCGGGTTTTCGGTTTCCGAATTAAACTGCTTCATTCGGCGTCTCATCAAAAATGAAAACATTTTTGAAAACTACAAGTCTCATGGGTTTTAGTGGTGAAAAAATAATTTTAAAAATCGTTCGGGAAATGAGTTTACTCCCTGGGTACTTTCTTTGTATACATTAGACTATACGGGCGAGCCCGGGATTTACGGGAAATCGCGGGTTTTCGGTGTCGGCGATTAAACTGCTTTCATTCGGCGTCTCATCAAAAATGAAAATTTTTGAAAACTACAAGTCTCATGGGTTTTAGTGGTGAAAAAATAATTTTAAAAATCGTTCGGGAAATGAGTTTACTCCCTGGGTACTTTCTTTGTATACATTAGACTATACGGGCGAGCCCGGGATTTACGGGAAATCGCGGGTTTTCGGTTCGGCGATTAAACTGCTTCATTCGGCGTCTCATCAAAAATGAAAATTTTTGAAAACTACAAGTCTCATGGGTTTTAGTGGTGAAAAAATAATTTTAAAAATCGTTCGGGAAATGAGTTTACTCCCTGGGTACTTTCTTTGTATACATTAGACTATACGGGACGAGCCCGGATTTACGGGAAATCGCGGGTTTTCGGTTTCCGGCAATTAAACTGCTTATCATTCGGCGTCTCATCAAAAATGAAAATATTTTTGAAAACTACAAGTCTCATGGGTTTTAGTGGTGAAAAAATAATTTTAAAAATCGTTCGGGAAATGAGTTTACTCCCTGGGTACTTTCTTTGTATACATTAGACTATACGGGACGAGCCCGGGATTTACGGGAAATCGCGGGTTTTCGGTTCGGCGATTAAACTGCTTCATTCGGCGTCTCATCAAAAATGAAAATTTTTGAAAACTACAAGTCTCATGGGTTTTAGTGGTGAAAAAATAATTTTAAAAATCGTTCGGGAAATGAGTTTACTCCCTGGGTACTTTCTTTGTATACATTAGACTATACGGGACGAGCCGGGATTTACGGGAAATCGCGGGTTTTCGTTTCCGCATTAAACTGCTATCATTCGGCGTCTCATCAAAAATGAAAACATTTTTGAAAACTACAAGTCTCATGGGTTTTAGTGGTGAAAAAATAATTTTAAAAATCGTTCGGGAAATGAGTTTACTCCCTGGGTACTTTCTTTGTATACATTAGACTATACGGGCCGAGCCCGGGATTTACGGGAAATCGCGGGTTTTCGTTTCGGCATTAAACTGCTTCATTCGGCGTCTCATCAAAAATGAAAATATTTTTGAAAACTACAAGTCTCATGGGTTTTAGTGGTGAAAAAATAATTTTAAAAATCGTTCGGGAAATGAGTTTACTCCCTGGGTACTTTCTTATACATTAGACTATACGGGCGAGCCCGGGATTTACGGGAAATCGCGGGTTTTCGGTTTCCGGCGATTAAACTGCTTCATTCGGCGTCTCATCAAAAATGAAAATTTTTGAAAACTACAAGTCTCATGGGTTTTAGTGGTGAAAAAAATAATTTTAAAAATCGTTCGGGAAATGAGTTTACTCCCTGGGTACTTTCTTTGTATACATTAGACTATACGGGCGAGCCCGGGATTTACGGGAAATCGCGGGTTTTCGGTTCCGGCGATTAAACTGCTTCATTCGGCGTCTCATCAAAAATGAAAATTTTTGAAAACTACAAGTCTCATGGGTTTTAGTGGTGAAAAAATAATTTTAAAAATCGTTCGGGAAATGAGTTTACTCCCTGGGTACTTTCTTTGTATACATTAGACTATACGGGACGAGCCCGGGATTTACGGGAAATCGCGGGTTTTCGGTTCCGGCAATTAAACTGCTTCATTCGGCGTCTCATCAAAAATGAAAACATTTTTGAAAACTACAAGTCTCATGGGTTTTAGTGGTGAAAATAATTTTAAAAATCGTTCGGGAAATGAGTTTACTCCGCCCGTATAGTCTAATTATACAAAAAATAATCAGGGAGTAAATCATTCCGAACAATTTTAAATTATTTTTCACCACTTAAAACCATGAGACTGTAGTTCACAAATATGTTTCATTTTCGATGAGACGCCAAATAGCAGTTTAATTCCGGAAAACCAATCCCGATTCCCGTAAATCCCGGGCTCCCCTCTATAGTCTAATGTAAGAAAGAAATTACCCAGGTAAATCATTCCCGAACATTTTTAAAATTATTTTCACCACTTAAAACCATAGACGTGTAGTTTGCACAAAACATTCATTCTTCAGAGACGCGAAGCAAACAGTTTAATTGGCCGAACAACAAAAACCCGCGATTTCCCGTAAATCCCAGCTCGGCCTAAGTCTAAGTATACAAAGAAATACCCAGGAGTAAAACTCATTCCAACATTTAAATTATTTTTTCACAAAACTAAACCCATAGACTTTATGTTCACAAATGTTTTCATTTTCATGAACCCGAATGATAGCAGTTTAATTGCCGAAACCGAAAAACCCCATCCGTAAATCCAGGCGCCCTATAGTCTATGTATACAAAGAAAGTACCAGGATAAACCAGTTTCCCGAACGATTTTTAAAAAATTATTTTCACCACTAAAACCCATAACTTGTAGTTTTCACAAATTCAATTTTGATGAACGCCAATGAAAGCAGTTAAAACGCCGCCACACGAAAAATCCGCAATTCCCTAATCCCGGGCTGCCCGTATATCTAATTATACAAAAAAACCAAGAGTAAACTCATTTCCCGAAAATTTTAAAATTATTTTTCACCACTAAAACCCATAGATTTAAGTTTTCAAAAAAATGTCATAGATGAACACTCAGAATGATACAGTCTTAATTACCGGAAAACCAAAACTGCGATTACCCGTAAACCCGCTTCCTGATAGTCTACGAAATGTATACAAAAAAAAAAGTACCCAGAGTAAACTCATTTCCGAACATTTTAAATATTTTCTTACCACTTAAACCCATGAACTTTACTTTCAAATGTTTTCATTTTGATGAGGGACCGCCCGAATGATAACAGTTAATTCCAAAACCGAAAACCCCATTTCCCGTAAATCCCGGCTCGCCCGTATATCTAATGATAAAAAAAAAGTACCCAGGGATAACTCATTTCCCGAACTATTTTAAAATATTTTTCACCATAAAGCTCATAACTTGTAGTTCAAAAATATTTCATTTTTATGATGACCCCGAATGAAAAGGGTTTAATCGACAAACAAAAACCCCGATTCCCGTAACCACTCGCCCGTAGTCTAATATACAAGAATTATACTCAGGAATAAATCATTTCCCGAAACATTTTAATTATTTTTTCACCACTTAAAACCCCATACTGTAGTTCACAAATGTTTTCATTTGTTGGATGACCCGATGATAAGCAGTTTAATTCCGGATAACCGAAAATCCCGATTTCCCGTAAATCCCTGGCTCTCGATAGTCAGTTATAGAAAGAATACCCAGGAGTAAACTCATTCCGAACGATTTTAAAATTAATTTTTTCAACCCACTAAAACCCATGAGACTGTGTATTCACAAAGTTTCATTTTTGATGTTAAGACGCCGATATGATAGCAGTATTAATTGCCGAAAACCGAAAACCCGCGACTTTCCGTTAAATCCCGCCGCCGTTATTAGTCTAATGATAGAAAAAACCCAGGAGTTAAACTCATTCCCCGAACGATTTTTAAAATATTTTTACACTAAAACCCATAGACTTGTAGCTTCAAAAATGTTTTCATTTTTGATGATACGCCGAATGATAGCATTTAATTGCAATCGGAAACCCGAAAACCCGCGATTTCCCTAAATCCCGGTCGCCCGTATATCTAATGTATAACAAAGAAAGTACCCAGGAGTAACTCATTCCCAACATTTTAAAATTATTTTTTCACACTAAAACCATGACACTGAGTGGGTTCAAAAATTTCATTTATAGACTCCGAATTGATTACATTAATTACCGGGAAAACCGAAATACCTCCGATCCCGTAAATCCGGCTCTCCCTATATCATGTATACAAAGAAAGTACCCAGGATAAATCATTTCCCGAACGATTTTAAAATATTTTTTTACCACTAAAACCCATAGACTTTACTTTCAAAAATTTTCATTTTAATGGACTCGAATTGTGATATAAGCAGTTTAAATCCGGAAAACCAAAAAACACCTATTCCGTAAATCCCGGGCTCGCCCCGTATAGCTTAATGATATACAAAAAAATACCCAGGAGTAACTCAGTTCCAACGATTTTAAAATTATTTTTCACCAACTAAAAACCCACTGATACTGTAGTTTTCAAAATAATTCATTTATGAGACCCAAGAAAGCAGTTTAATTGCGACAAACAAAGAACCCGCGATTTCCGAAACCCCAGCCGCCCGTATAGTCTATGTATACAAAGAAATACCATGGGTAAAGTCATTCCCGAAATTTTTTAAACTTATTTCTCACCCACTAAAACCCATGAGACTTTAGTGTTCACAAATTTTTCATTTTTTGATAGACGCCGATATGATAGCAGGTTTAATCCCGGAACGAATAACCCCATCCCAGTAAATCCCGGGCTCGTTCCCGTATACTAAGTATAAGAAATACCCAAGGATAAAACTCATTTCGAACATTTTAAAATTATTTTCTTCACCACAAAAACCACGAACTAGTTTCACAAATGTTTTCATTTAATAACCCGGAATGTACAGTTTAATGCCGGAAACCGAAAACCCGCGATTTACCGAATCCCGGCTCGCCGTATAGTCTAATGATATAAAGAAAGTCCCAGGGAGAAACTCATTTCCCGAGACCGAAATTTTAAAATTATTTTTACCACTAAAGCCCATGAAATTTAATTTTCAACAAATTTCATTGATTAACGCCGAATAAACAGTTTAATCGCCCCACACGAAAACCCGCGAAACCCGTAAATCCAGTCGTTCCGTTATGTCTAAGTATACCAAAGAAGTACCCAGGGATAAACTCAGTCCCAATAGCTTTTTTAAAATTATTTTTCACACTAAAACCCATGAACTTATGTAGTTTTCAAAAATCGTTTTCATTTTTGATGATAGCCGAATGATAGCAGTTAATTGCCGAAACCGAAAACCCAGAATTCCCGTAAAATCCCGGGGCTCTCCCGTTAGTCTAATGTTAACAAAGAAAGTACCCATGAGTAAACTCATTTCCCGAACATTTTAAAAATTATTTTTTTACCACTAAAACCCATAGACTTTACTTTCAAAAATGTTTTTCATTTTTGATAACGTCCGAATGATAGGCAGTATTGCCGAACCGACAAACCCCCATTCCGTAAATCCCGGGCTCCCCGTTAGTAAGTATACAAAGAAAAGTACCCAGCGATAAACTCATTCCCGAACGTTTTTTTAAATTATTTTTTCACCACAAAACCCATTGAACGTAGTTTTCAAAATTATTTCATTTTGATTGAGACGCGATAAACAGTTTAATTCACAAAACAATAAAAACCCGCGATTCCCTAAATCCCCAGCTCGGCCCGCTATAGTCTAACATTATACAAAGAAAACCAGGGAGTAAACTCAATCCCGGAACGATCTTTAAAATTTTTTTTCACCACAAAACCCATGAGACTTGTAGTTTCACAAGTTTCATTTGATAGACGCCGAATTGAAAACAGTTTAATTGCGACAAACAAGAAACCCGCTATTTCCCGTAAATCCCAGCTCGCCTAAGTCTTAAGTATACAAGGAAATACCCAGAGTAAACTCATTTCTCCAACATTTTAAATATTCTTCATCACTAAAACCATGAACTTTAGTTTCACAAAGTGTTCATTTTTATGAACCGCAATATAGCATTAATTCCGAAACCGAAAAACCCGCATTTCCCGTAATCCGCTTTCCCGTATAGTCTATATAGAAAAGAAAGTACCCAGGGAGTAAACTCATTCCCGAACATTTTAAAAACTAGTTTTTCACCACTAAAACCCATGAGACTTGTATTTTCACAATTTTCATTGATGAGACCCGAAATGATACAGTTTAAGCCGGAAACCAAAAAACTCCATTCCCTAAATCCGCGGGACGTCCCATGTCAGATATTACAATAAAGTAACCAAGCAAGTAAACTCCAATTCCCAACGATTTTAAAACTATTTTTACCACTAAAAACCATGATACTTGTATTTCACAAAGTTTTCATTTATAGACGCCGACAGATATCAGTTTAATTCCGGAAACCAAACCTGCGATTCCCAAATCCCGGCTCTCCCTTATATCTAAGTAACAAACAAAAGACCCAGATAAACCCATTCCCAACCGATTTTAAAATTATTTTTTACCACAAAACCCATGAACTTAGCTTCAAAAATTTTTCATTTCATAACCCCGAATGATAGCAGTTTAATGCCGGAAACTCGAAAACCCCGATTTCCCGTAAATCCGGCCCCGCTCCATAGTCGAATTATACAAAGAAAGTACCAGGAGTAAATCCATTTCACCGAAACGATTTTTAAATTATTTCACACTAAAACCAGAGATTGTAAGTTCACAAAGTATCTCATTTTTGATGAAACCCGAATATAGTATGTTTAATGCCGAAACCGAAAACCCGCACTTCCCTAAATCCGCTCTCCCGTATAGTCTAATGATATAGAAAGAAATACCCAGCGATTAAATCATTTCGTAACATTTTAAAAATTATTTTTTCACCAACCGAACCCATGAATTTATTTTCAAAAAATTTTCTTGTTTATGGAACGCAATGAAGCAGTTAATCGCTGACACACGAAAACCCCTATTTCCCTAAAATCCCGCTTCGTCCCAAGTCTAATCAACAAAGAAAGTACCCAGGATAAACTCATTTCCGACGATTTTAAAATTATTTTCCCACTAAAACCCAGTGACTTGTGTTGCAAAAAATTTTCATTTTTATTTAACGCCGAATGAAGCATTTAATCCCGACACACGAAAACCCCATTTCCCGTAAATCCCGGCCGGCCCGAAGGTCGAATGTTATACAAAGAAAGTACCCAGAGTAAAGGCTTTTCCCGAACGATTTTAAAATTATTTTTTCACCACAACCCAAATGAGACCTTTAGTTTTCAAAAATATTTCATTTTGATGAAAGCCAAGAAAGCAGTTTAATCGCACCACCACGAAAAAACCCCAATTCCCGATCCCGTTCTCCGTATATCTAAGTATAACAAAAACAAGTACCCAGGAGGAAACCATTTCCCAATAATTTAAAATTATTTTTTTCACCACTAAAACCTACTAACTTAGTTTTCAAAAATATTTCATTTAGTGACGCCCGAAAAAGCATTTAATCCCGAAACGAAAACCCGCATTCCTAAAATACCGGCTCGCCCGATATGTCGATTGGTATACAAAAAATTACCCAAGAGTAAACTCATTTCCCCCAACTATTTTTAAAATTATTTTCACCACTAAACCCATGACTTAGTTTTCAAAAATTTTCATTTTAGAGACCCGAATGATAGCAGTTTAACTGCCGGAAACCGAAAACCTGCATTCCCTAAATCCCGCTGTCCCGGGTATGTAAGTATACAAAGAAATACCAAGGTAAACTCATTTCCCGATACATTTTAAATTATTTGTTACCACTAAAACCCATGAACTTATAGCTTTCAAAAATGTTTTCATTTGATTGAACGCGACTGATAGCAGTTAATTCGGAAACCAAAAACCCGCATTCCCGTAAAATCCCGGCTCATATCCGATATAGTCTAAATGTATACAAGAAATACCAGAAAGTAAACCTCATTTCCCTGAACTGATTTTTAAAATATTTTTAATCACCACTAAACCCATAGACTTGTATTTTCAAAAAATATTTTCATTTTTGATGAACCCGAATAAACATAATCCGCCCACACGAATAACCCGCAACTTCCCGAAAATCCCGCTCGTCCTATAGTCTAATTATACAAAGAATACCCAGGATAAACTCATTCCCTATAATTTTAAAATTATTCACCACTAATAACCACAAACTTTAGTTTTAAAAAATATTTCATTTTTATGAACGCCCGAATGAAGACAGTTTAATCGCCACACACGAAAAACCCGCGACTTTCCCGCTAAATACCGGGGCTCGGCCCTATAGTCATGGAACAAAAATATTACCCAGGGATAAAACTCATTTTCCCCAAGGATTCTTTAAAATTATTTTTCACCACTATAAACCCATAGACTTATTTCCAAAAATTTTTTCATTGTATAGACGCGAATGATAGCAGATAACTCGGAATAACGAAAACCTCGATTTCCCTAAAATCCCGGCTCGTCTCCATAGTCTAATTAAAAATAAATGTACCCAAGGACAAACTTCATTTCCCCGAACGACTTTTTAAATATTTTTTTACCACTAAAAAAAACCCCCATAGGGGAAAACTGTAAAACTTTCAAAAAAAAAAAAATGTTTTGTTTTCAATTTTGGGATGGGAAGACGCCGAATGATACAGTTTAATGCGGAAACCGAAAACCGATTTCCCGTAAATCCGGCTCGTCCGCTTAGTTAATTATACAAAAATACCAGGAGTAAACTCATTCCGAACAGTTATAATTACTTTACCAATAAACCCATTGGACTTCAGCTTTCAAAAATAGGTTTCATTTATGAGACCCAATATAGCAGTGTAATTCCGAAACCGAAACCCGCATTTCCCGTAAACCCGGGCCTCTCCTATACTAATGTATTCAAAGAAATACCAGAAGAAAACTCATCCGAAATTTTAAAATATTTTTTCACCACTGAAACCCATGAACTTGTACTTTCAAAAATATTTTCGTTTGATGAACGCGAATGAAAGCAGTTAATTGGCGACCAAACGAAAACCGCATTCCCTAAATCCCAGCTCTGCCCGTCATAGTCTAATATACAAAGAAAATAACCCAGGCGGTAAACTCATCCCGAACGATTTTAAATATTTTTCACCACTAAAACCATCGAGACTTTACCACAAAATAGCTTCTTTTTGCATATCACCGAATATAGCATTAATCCGAAACCGAAAAACCCCCGATTTTCCCGAATAATCCCGGCTCTCCGGTATAGTCAATATACAAAAAATACCCAATAAACTCGTTTCCCAACGATTTTTTAAAATATTTTACACTTAAACCCATAGACTTTTAGTTTAAAAATATTTCATTTTTGAATGAACGCCGAATGAAAGCAGTTAATCTCGACACACAAATCCCGAATTCCCGTAAATCCCGCGGTCGTCCTCGTACTATGTCTAAGTATACAAAAAAACCC
>JASGCC010002600.1:0-27659 GCA_030067915.1 Hydractinia echinata
ATATTACAGCCTTTAGAGG
Organism: Hydractinia echinata; assembly: GCA_030067915.1. Taxonomy (NCBI): domain Eukaryota; kingdom Metazoa; phylum Cnidaria; class Hydrozoa; order Anthoathecata; family Hydractiniidae; genus Hydractinia; species Hydractinia echinata. The sequence goes on from JASGCC010002600.1 coordinate 20, forward strand.
CCTGTACACGTAGTTGACGGTGTTATAAGGCCATGGCGCAATGAAAACGACTTGGTACGTCGCATCCATTGAGAGTGGAAGCACTAGACCGATGGTAACCTGCGGAGGGCGAGAACCACGTGATCTACGTGTAAGGCCTTTATTAGGCTGCAAAAGGCCATATTACAGCCTTTAGAGGCCTGTACACGTGTTTGACGGTGTTATAAGGCCATGGCAATGAAAACGACTTGGTACGTCGCAGTCCATTGAGAGTGGAACACACTAGACCGATGGTAACCTGCGGAGGCGCGCGAACCACGTGATCTACGTGTAAGGCCTTTATTAGGCTGCAAAAGGCCATATTACAGCCTTTGAGGCACTGTACACGTAGTTGACGGTGTTATAAGGCCATGGCGCAATGAAAACGACTTGGTACGTCGTAGTCCATTGAGAGTGGAAGCACTAGACGATGGTAACCTGCGGAGGCGCGCGGGAACCACGTGATCTACGTGTAAGGCCTTTATTAGGCTGCAAAAGGCCATATTACAGCCTTTAGAGTACACGTAGTTGACGGTGTTATAAGGCCATGGCACAATGGAAAACGACTTGGTACGTCGCAGTCCATTGAGAGTGGAAGCACTAGACGATGGTAACCTGCGAGGCCGGGAACCACGTGATCTACGTGTAAGGCCTTTATTAGGCTGCAAAGGGCCATATTACAGCCTTTAGAGGACTGTACACGTGCTTGACGGTGTTATAAGGCCATGGCACAATGGAAAACGACTTGGTACGTCGTAGTCCATTGAGAGTGGAAACACTAGACCGATGGTAACCTGCGGAGGCGCGCGGAACCACGTGATCTACGTGTAAGGCCTTTATTAGGCTGCAAAAGGCCATATTACAGCCTTTAGAGGCCTGTACACGTAGTTGACGGTGTTATAAGGCCATGGCACAATGGAAAACGACTTGGTACGTCGCAGTCCATTGAGAGTGGAAGCACTAGACCGATGGTAACCTGCGGAGGCACGGGAACCACGTGATCTATGTAAGGCCTTTATTAGGCTGCAAAAGGCCATATTACAGCCTTTAGAGGCCTGTACACGTAGTTGACGGTGTTATAAGGCCATGGCACAATGGAAAACGACTTGGTACGTCGCAGTCCATTAGAGTGGAAACACTAGACCGATGGTAACCTGCGGAGGCGCGCGGAACCGTGATCTACGTGTAAGGCCTTTATTAGGCTGCAAAAGGCCATATTACAGCCTTTAGAGGCCTGTACACGTAGTTGACGGTGTTATAAGGCCATGGCGCAATGAAAACGACTTGGTACGTCGTAGTCCATTGAGAGTGGAAACACTAGACCGATGGTAACCTGCGGAGGGGCGAGGAACCACGTGATCTACGTGTAAGGCCTTTATTAGGCTGCAAAAGGCCATATTACAGCCTTTAGAGGCTGTACACGTGTTGACGGTGTTATAAGGCCATGGCGCAATGGAAAACGACTTGGTACGTCGTAGTCCATTGAGAGTGGAAGCACTAGACCGATGGTAACCTGCGGAGGCGCGCGGAACCACGTGATCTACGTGTAAGGCCTTTATTAGGCTGCAAAAGGCCATATTACAGCCTTTAGAGGCCTGTACACGTAGTTGACGGTGTTATAAGGCCATGGCACAATGGAAAACGACTTGGTACGTCGCAGTCCATTGAGAGTGGAAGCACTAGACCGATGGTAACCTGCGGAGGCGAGGAACCACGTGATCTACGTGTAAGGCCTTTATTAGGCTGCAAAAGGCCATATTACAGCCTTTAGAGGCCTGTACACGTAGTTGACGGTGTTATAAGGCCATGGCACAATGAAAAACGACTTGGGACGTCGTAGTCCATTCAGAGTGGAAGGATTAGATAGATGGTAACCTGCACAGGCACGTGAACCACGTGATTACGTGTAAGGCCTTTATTAGGCTGCAAAAGGCCATATTACAGCCTTTAGAGGCCTGTACACGTAGTTGACGGTGTTATAAGGCCATGGCAATGAAAACGACTTGGGACGTCGTAGTCCATTGAGATGAAGGACTAGACGATGGTAACCTGCGGAGGGCGCGGAAACGTGATCTACGTGTAAGGCCTTTATTAGGCCGCAACAGGCCCTATTACAGCCTTTAGAGGCCTGTACACGTAGTTGACGGTGTTATAAGGCCATGGCGCAATGAAAACGACTTGGGACGTCGTAGTCCATTGAGAGTGGAAGCACTAGACCGATGGTAACCTGCGGAGGCGCGCGGAACCACGTGATCTACGTGTAAGGCCTTTATTAGGCTGCAAAAGGCCATATTACAGCCTTTAGAGGCCTGTACACGTAGTTGACGGTGTTATAAGGCCATGGCGCAATAGAAAACGACTTGGGACGTCGTAGTCCATTGAGAGTGGAAGCACTAGACCGATGGTAACCTGCGGAGGCGCGCGGAACCACGTGATCTACGTGTAAGGCCTTTATTAGGCTGCAAAAGGCCATATTACAGCCTTTAGAGGCCTGTACACGTAGTTGACGGTGTTATAAGGCCATGGCGCAATGAAAACGACTTTACGTCGTAGTCCATTGAGAGTGGAAGCACTAGACGATGGTAACCTGCGGAGGCCGCGAACCACGTGATCTACGTGTAAGGCCTTTATTAGGCTGCAAAAGGCCATATTACGGCCTTTAGAGGCCTGTACACGTAGTTGACGGTGTTATAAGGCCATGGCACAATGGAAAACGACTTGGTACGTCGTAGTCCATTGAGAGTGTAAGGATTAGAGAGATGGTAACCTGCGGAGGCGCGCGGAACCACGTGATCTACGTGTAAGGCCTTTATTAGGCTGCAAAAGGCCATATTACAGCCTTTAGAGGCCTGTACACGTGCTTGACGGTGTTATAAGGCCATGGCACAATGGAAAACGACTTGGTACGTCGCAGTCCATTAAGAGTGGAAACACTAGACCGATGGTAACCTGCGAGGGCGGAACCACGTGATCTACGTGTAAGGCCTTTATTAGGCTGCAAAAGGCCATATTACAGCCTTTAGAGGCCTGTACACGTAGTTGACGGTGTTATAAGGCCATGGCACAATGGAAAACGACTTGGTACGTCGTAGTCCATTGAGAGTGGAAGATAGATAGATGGTAACCTGCAGGCCGGAACCACGTGATCTACGTGTAAGGCCTTTATTAGGCTGCAAAAGGCCATATTACAGCCTTTAGAGGCTGTACACGTAGTTGACGGTGTTATAAGGCCATGGCACAATGGAAAACGACTTGGTACGTCGTAGTCCATTGAGAGTGGAAGCACTAGACCGATGGTAACCTGCGGAGGCGCGAGGAACCACGTGATCTACGTGTAAGGCCTTTATTAGGCTGCAAAAGGCCATATTACAGCCTTTAGAGGCCTGTACACGTGTTGACGGTGTTATAAGGCCATGGCACAATGGAAAACGACTTGGTACGTCGTAGTCCATTGAGAGTGGAAGCACTAGACCGATGGTAACCTGCGGAGGCGCGAGGAACCACGTGATCTACGTGTAAGGCCTTTATTAGGCTGCAAAAGGCCATATTACAGCCTTTAGAGGCCTGTACACGTGTTGACGGTGTTATAAGGCCATGGCACAATGGAAAACGACTTACGTCGTAGTCCATTGAGAGTGGAAGCACTAGACCGATGGTAACCTGCGGAGGCGCGCGGAACCACGTGATCTACGTGTAAGGCCTTTATTAGGCTGCAAAAGGCCATATTACAGCCTTTAGAGGCCTGTACACGTAGTTGACGGTGTTATAAGGCCATGGCACAATGGAAAACGACTTGGTACGTCGTAGTCCATTGAGAGTGGAAGCACTAGACCGATGGTAACCTGCGGAGCGCGCGGAACCACGTGATCTACGTGTAAGGCCTTTATTAGGCTGCAAAAGGCCATATTACAGCCTTTAGAGGCCTGTACACGTAGTTGACGGTGTTATAAGGCCATGGCACAATGGAAAACGACTTGGTACGTCGTAGTCCATTGAGAGTGGAAGCACTAGACCGATGGTAACCTGCGGAGGCGCGGGAACCACGTGATCTACGTGTAAGGCCTTTATTAGGCTGCAAAAGGCCATATTACAGCCTTTAGAGGCCTGTACACGTAGTTGACGGTGTTATAAGGCCATGGCAATGGAAAACGACTTGGTACGTCGTAGTCCATTGAGAGTGGAAGCACTAGAGATGGTAACCTGCGGAGGCGCGCGGAACCACGTGATCTACGTGTAAGGCCTTTATTAGGCTGCAAAAGGCCATATTACAGCCTTTAGAGGCCTGTACACGTAGTTGACGGTGTTATAAGGCCATGGCACAATGGAAAACGACTTGGTACGTCGTAGTCCATTGAGAGTGGAAGCACTAGACCGATGGTAACCTGCGGAGGCGCGCGAACCACGTGATCTACGTGTAAGGCCTTTATTAGGCTGCAAAAGGCCATATTACAGCCTTTAGAGGCCTGTACACGTAGTTGACGGTGTTATAAGGCCATGGCACAATGGAAAACGACTTGGTACGTCGTAGTCCATTGAGAGTGGAAGCACTAGACCGATGGTAACCTGCGGAGGCGCGAGGAACCACGTGATCTACGTGTAAGGCCTTTATTAGGCTGCAAAAGGCCATATTACAGCCTTTAGAGGCCTGTACACGTAGTTGACGGTGTTATAAGGCCATGGCAATGGAAAACGACTTGGTACGTCGTAGTCCATTGAGAGTGGAAGCACTAGACCGATGGTAACCTGCGGAGGCGCGAACCACGTGATCTACGTGTAAGGCCTTTATTAGGCTGCAAAAGGCCATATTACAGCCTTTAGAGGCCTGTACACGTAGTTGACGGTGTTATAAGGCCATGGCACAATGGAAAACGACTTGGTACGTCGTAGTCCATTGAGAGTGGAAGCACTAGACCGATGGTAACCTGCGGAGGGCGGGAACCACGTGATCTACGTGTAAGGCCTTTATTAGGCTGCAAAAGGCCATATTACAGCCTTTAGAGGCCTGTACACGTAGTTGACGGTGTTATAAGGCCATGGCACAATGGAAAACGACTTGGTACGTCGTAGTCCATTGAGAGTGGAAGCACTAGACCGATGGTAACCTGCGAGGCGCGGAACCACGTGATCTACGTGTAAGGCCTTTATTAGGCTGCAAAAGGCCATATTACAGCCTTTAGAGGCCTGTACACGTAGTTGACGGTGTTATAAGGCCATGGCACAATGGAAAACGACTTGGTACGTCGTAGTCCATTGAGAGTGGAAGCACTAGACCGATGGTAACCTGCGGAGGGCCGGGAACCACGTGATCTACGTGTAAGGCCTTTATTAGGCTGCAAAAGGCCATATTACAGCCTTTAGAGGCCTGTACACGTAGTTGACGGTGTTATAAGGCCATGGCACAATGGAAAACGACTTGGTACGTCGTAGTCCATTGAGAGTGGAAGCACTAGACCGATGGTAACCTGCGGAGGCGCGGAACCACGTGATCTACGTGTAAGGCCTTTATTAGGCTGCAAAAGGCCATATTACAGCCTTTAGAGGCCTGTACACGTAGTTGACGGTGTTATAAGGCCATGGCACAATGGAAAACGACTTGGTACGTCGTAGTCCATTGAGAGTGGAAGCACTAGACCGATGGTAACCTGCGGAGCGCGGGAACCACGTGATCTACGTGTAAGGCCTTTATTAGGCTGCAAAAGGCCATATTACAGCCTTTAGAGGCCTGTACACGTAGTTGACGGTGTTATAAGGCCATGGCACAATGGAAAACGACTTGGTACGTCGTAGTCCATTGAGAGTGGAAGCACTAGACCGATGGTAACCTGCGGAGGCCGGAACCACGTGATCTACGTGTAAGGCCTTTATTAGGCTGCAAAAGGCCATATTACAGCCTTTAGAGGCCTGTACACGTAGTTGACGGTGTTATAAGGCCATGGCACAATGGAAAACGACTTGGTACGTCGTAGTCCATTGAGAGTGGAAGCACTAGACCGATGGTAACCTGCGGAGGGCGAGGAACCACGTGATCTACGTGTAAGGCCTTTATTAGGCTGCAAAAGGCCATATTACAGCCTTTAGAGGCCTGTACACGTAGTTGACGGTGTTATAAGGCCATGGCACAATGGAAAACGACTTGGTACGTCGTAGTCCATTGAGAGTGGAACACTAGACCGATGGTAACCTGCGGAGGCGCGCGAACCACGTGATCTACGTGTAAGGCCTTTATTAGGCTGCAAAAGGCCATATTACAGCTTTTAGAGGCCTGTACACGTAGTTGACGGTGTTATAAGGCCATGGCACAATGGAAAACGACTTGGTACGTCGTAGTCCATTGAGAGTGGAAGCACTAGACCGATGGTAACCTGCGGAGGCGCGCGGAACCACGTGATCTACGTGTAAGGCCTTTATTAGGCTGCAAAAGGCCATATTACAGCCTTTAGAGGCCTGTACACGTAGTTGACGGTGTTATAAGGCCATGGCACAATGGAAAACGACTTGGTACGTCGTAGTCCATTGAGAGTGGAACACTAGACCGATGGTAACCTGCGGAGCGCGAGGAACCACGTGATCTACGTGTAAGGCCTTTATTAGGCTGCAAAAGGCCATATTACAGCCTTTAGAGGCCTGTACACGTAGTTGACGGTGTTATAAGGCCATGGCACAATGGAAAACGACTTGGTACGTCGTAGTCCATTGAGAGTGGAAGACTAGACCGATGGTAACCTGCGGAGGCGCGGAACCACGTGATCTACGTGTAAGGCCTTTATTAGGCTGCAAAAGGCCATATTACAGCCTTTAGAGGCCTGTACACGTAGTTGACGGTGTTATAAGGCCATGGCACAATGGAAAACGACTTGGTACGTCGTAGTCCATTGAGAGTGGAAGCACTAGACCGATGGTAACCTGCGGAGGCGCGCGGAACCACGTGATCTACGTGTAAGGCCTTTATTAGGCTGCAAAAGGCCATATTACAGCCTTTAGAGGCCTGTACACGTAGTTGACGGTGTTATAAGGCCATGGCACAATGGAAAACGACTTGGTACGTCGTAGTCCATTGAGAGTGGAAGCACTAGACCGATGGTAACCTGCGGAGGCGCGCGGAACCACGTGATCTACGTGTAAGGCCTTTATTAGGTTGCAAAAGGCCATATTACAGCCTTTAGAGGCCTGTACACGTAGTTGACGGTGTTATAAGGCCATGGCACAATGGAAAACGACTTGGTACGTCGTAGTCCATTGAGAGTGGAAGCACTAGACCGATGGTAACCTGCGGAGGGCGGAACCACGTGATCTACGTGTAAGGCCTTTATTAGGCTGCAAAAGGCCATATTACAGCCTTTAGAGGCCTGTACACGTAGTTGACGGTGTTATAAGGCCATGGCACAATGGAAAACGACTTGGTACGTCGTAGTCCATTGAGAGTGGAAACTAGACCGATGGTAACCTGCGGAGGCGCGGAACCACGTGATCTACGTGTAAGGCCTTTATTAGGCTGCAAAAGGCCATATTACAGCCTTTAGAGGCCTGTACACGTAGTTGACGGTGTTATAAGGCCATGGCACAATGGAAAACGACTTGGTACGTCGTAGTCCATTGAGAGTGGAAGCACTAGACCGATGGTAACCTGCGGAGGCGCGCGGAACCACGTGATCTACGTGTAAGGCCTTTATTAGGCTGCAAAAGGCCATATTACAGCCTTTAGAGGCCTGTACACGTAGTTGACGGTGTTATAAGGCCATGGCAATGGAAAACGACTTGGTACGTCGTAGTCCATTGAGAGTGGAAGCACTAGACCGATGGTAACCTGCGGAGGCGCGAGAACCACGTGATCTACGTGTAAGGCCTTTATTAGGCTGCAAAAGGCCATATTACAGCCTTTAGAGGCCTGTACACGTAGTTGACGGTGTTATAAGGCCATGGCAAATGGAAAACGACTTGGTACGTCGTAGTCCATTGAGAGTGGAAACACTAGACCGATGGTAACCTGCGGAGGGCGGAACCACGTGATCTACGTGTAAGGCCTTTATTAGGCTGCAAAAGGCCATATTACAGCCTTTAGAGGCCTGTACACGTAGTTGACGGTGTTATAAGGCCATGGCACAATGGAAAACGACTTGGTACGTCGTAGTCCATTGAGAGTGGAAACACTAGACCGATGGTAACCTGCGGAGGGCGCGGAACCACGTGATCTACGTGTAAGGCCTTTATTAGGCTGCAAAAGGCCATATTACAGCCTTTAGAGGCCTGTACACGTAGTTGACGGTGTTATAAGGCCATGGCACAATGGAAAACGACTTGGTACGTCGTAGTCCATTGAGAGTGGAAGCACTAGACCGATGGTAACCTGCGGAGGCGCGAGGAACCACGTGATCTACGTGTAAGGCCTTTATTAGGCTGCAAAAGGCCATATTACAGCCTTTAGAGGCCTGTACACGTAGTTGACGGTGTTATAAGGCCATGGCACAATGGAAAACGACTTGGTACGTCGTAGTCCATTGAGAGTGGAACACTAGACCGATGGTAACCTGCGGAGGCGAGGAACCACGTGATCTACGTGTAAGGCCTTTATTAGGCTGCAAAAGGCCATATTACAGCCTTTAGAGGCCTGTACACGTAGTTGACGGTGTTATAAGGCCATGGCACAATGGAAAACGACTTGGTACGTCGTAGTCCATTGAGAGTGGAACACTAGACCGATGGTAACCTGCGGAGGCGGGAACCACGTGATCTACGTGTAAGGCCTTTATTAGGCTGCAAAAGGCCATATTACAGCCTTTAGAGGCCTGTACACGTAGTTGACGGTGTTATAAGGCCATGGCACAATGGAAAACGACTTGGTACGTCGTAGTCCATTGAGAGTGGAAGACTAGACCGATGGTAACCTGCGGACGCGGAACCACGTGATCTACGTGTAAGGCCTTTATTAGGCTGCAAAAGGCCATATTACAGCCTTTAGAGGCCTGTACACGTAGTTGACGGTGTTATAAGGCCATGGCACAATGGAAAACGACTTGGTACGTCGTAGTCCATTGAGAGTGGAACACTAGACCGATGGTAACCTGCGGAGGCGCGGAACCACGTGATCTACGTGTAAGGCCTTTATTAGGCTGCAAAAGGCCATATTACAGCCTTTAGAGGCCTGTACACGTAGTTGACGGTGTTATAAGGCCATGGCACAATGGAAAACGACTTGGACGTCGTAGTCCATTGAGAGTGGAAGCACTAGACCGATGGTAACCTGCGGAGGCGCGAGGAACCACGTGATCTACGTGTAAGGCCTTTATTAGGCTGCAAAAGGCCATATTACAGCCTTTAGAGGCCTGTACACGTAGTTGACGGTGTTATAAGGCCATGGCACAATGGAAAACGACTTGGTACGTCGTAGTCCATTGAGAGTGGAAGACTAGACCGATGGTAACCTGCGGAGGGCGGAACCACGTGATCTACGTGTAAGGCCTTTATTAGGCTGCAAAAGGCCATATTACAGCCTTTAGAGGCCTGTACACGTAGTTGACGGTGTTATAAGGCCATGGCACAATGGAAAACGACTTGGTACGTCGTAGTCCATTGAGAGTGGAAGCACTAGACCGATGGTAACCTGCGGAGGCGCGGGAACCACGTGATCTACGTGTAAGGCCTTTATTAGGCTGCAAAAGGCCATATTACAGCCTTTAGAGGCCTGTACACGTAGTTGACGGTGTTATAAGGCCATGGCACAATGGAAAACGACTTGGTACGTCGTAGTCCATTGAGAGTGGAAACACTAGACCGATGGTAACCTGCGGAGGGCGAGGAACCACGTGATCTACGTGTAAGGCCTTTATTAGGCTGCAAAAGGCCATATTACAGCCTTTAGAGGCCTGTACACGTAGTTGACGGTGTTATAAGGCCATGGCACAATGGAAAACGACTTGGTACGTCGTAGTCCATTGAGAGTGGAACACTAGACCGATGGTAACCTGCGGAGGCCGAGGAACCACGTGATCTACGTGTAAGGCCTTTATTAGGCTGCAAAAGGCCATATTACAGCCTTTAGAGGCCTGTACACGTAGTTGACGGTGTTATAAGGCCATGGCACAATGGAAAACGACTTGGTACGTCGTAGTCCATTGAGAGTGGAACACTAGACCGATGGTAACCTGCGGACGCGCGGAACCACGTGATCTACGTGTAAGGCCTTTATTAGGCTGCAAAAGGCCATATTACAGCCTTTAGAGGCCTGTACACGTAGTTGACGGTGTTATAAGGCCATGGCACAATGGAAAACGACTTGGTACGTCGTAGTCCATTGAGAGTGGAAGCACTAGACCGATGGTAACCTGCGGAGCGCGGAACCACGTGATCTACGTGTAAGGCCTTTATTAGGCTGCAAAAGGCCATATTACAGCCTTTAGAGGCCTGTACACGTAGTTGACGGTGTTATAAGGCCATGGCACAATGGAAAACGACTTGGTACGTCGTAGTCCATTGAGAGTGGAACACTAGACCGATGGTAACCTGCAGGAGCGGAACCACGTGATCTACGTGTAAGGCCTTTATTAGGCTGCAAAAGGCCATATTACAGCCTTTAGAGGCCTGTACACGTAGTTGACGGTGTTATAAGGCCATGGCACAATGGAAAACGACTTGGTACGTCGTAGTCCATTGAGAGTGGAAGCACTAGACCGATGGTAACCTGCGGAGCGCGGAACCACGTGATCTACGTGTAAGGCCTTTATTAGGCTGCAAAAGGCCATATTACAGCCTTTAGAGGCCTGTACACGTAGTTGACGGTGTTATAAGGCCATGGCACAATGGAAAACGACTTGGTACGTCGTAGTCCATTGAGAGTGGAAGCACTAGACCGATGGTAACCTGCGGAGGCGCGAGGAACCACGTGATCTACGTGTAAGGCCTTTATTAGGCTGCAAAAGGCCATATTACAGCCTTTAGAGGCCTGTACACGTAGTTGACGGTGTTATAAGGCCATGGCACAATGGAAAACGACTTGGTACGTCGTAGTCCATTGAGAGTGGAAACTAGACGATGGTAACCTGCAGGCGCGAACCACGTGATCTACGTGTAAGGCCTTTATTAGGCTGCAAAAGGCCATATTACAGCCTTTAGAGGCCTGTACACGTAGTTGACGGTGTTATAAGGCCATGGCACAATGGAAAACGACTTGGACGTCGTAGTCCATTGAGAGTGGAAGCACTAGACCGATGGTAACCTGCGGAGGCGCGGAACCACGTGATCTACGTGTAAGGCCTTTATTAGGCTGCAAAAGGCCATATTACAGCCTTTAGAGGCCTGTACACGTAGTTGACGGTGTTATAAGGCCATGGCACAATGGAAAACGACTTGGTACGTCGTAGTCCATTGAGAGTGGAACACTAGACCGATGGTAACCTGCGGAGGGCGCGGAACCACGTGATCTACGTGTAAGGCCTTTATTAGGCTGCAAAAGGCCATATTACAGCCTTTAGAGGCCTGTACACGTAGTTGACGGTGTTATAAGGCCATGGCACAATGGAAAACGACTTGGTACGTCGTAGTCCATTGAGAGTGGAAACACTAGACCGATGGTAACCTGCGGAGGGCGAAACCACGTGATCTACGTGTAAGGCCTTTATTAGGCTGCAAAAGGCCATATTACAGCCTTTAGAGGCCTGTACACGTAGTTGACGGTGTTATAAGGCCATGGCACAATGGAAAACGACTTGGTACGTCGTAGTCCATTGAGAGTGGAAGCACTAGACCGATGGTAACCTGCGGAGGGCGGGAACCACGTGATCTACGTGTAAGGCCTTTATTAGGCTGCAAAAGGCCATATTACAGCCTTTAGAGGCCTGTACACGTAGTTGACGGTGTTATAAGGCCATGGCACAATGGAAAACGACTTGGTACGTCGTAGTCCATTGAGAGTGGAAGCACTAGACCGATGGTAACCTGCGGACGCGGAACCACGTGATCTACGTGTAAGGCCTTTATTAGGCTGCAAAAGGCCATATTACAGCCTTTAGAGGCCTGTACACGTAGTTGACGGTGTTATAAGGCCATGGCACAATGGAAAACGACTTGGTACGTCGTAGTCCATTGAGAGTGGAACACTAGACCGATGGTAACCTGCGGAGGGCGGAACCACGTGATCTACGTGTAAGGCCTTTATTAGGCTGCAAAAGGCCATATTACAGCCTTTAGAGGCCTGTACACGTAGTTGACGGTGTTATAAGGCCATGGCACAATGGAAAACGACTTGGTACGTCGTAGTCCATTGAGAGTGGAAGCACTAGACCGATGGTAACCTGCGGAGGCGCGAGGAACCACGTGATCTACGTGTAAGGCCTTTATTAGGCTGCAAAAGGCCATATTACAGCCTTTAGAGGCCTGTACACGTAGTTGACGGTGTTATAAGGCCATGGCACAATGGAAAACGACTTGGTACGTCGTAGTCCATTGAGAGTGGAAGACTAGATAGATGGTAACCTGCAGGGCGCGGAACCACGTGATCTACGTGTAAGGCCTTTATTAGGCTGCAAAAGGCCATATTACAGCCTTTAGAGGCCTGTACACGTAGTTGACGGTGTTATAAGGCCATGGCACAATGGAAAACGACTTGGTACGTCGTAGTCCATTGAGAGTGGAAGCACTAGACCGATGGTAACCTGCGGAGGCGCGGAACCACGTGATCTACGTGTAAGGCCTTTATTAGGCTGCAAAAGGCCATATTACAGCCTTTAGAGGCCTGTACACGTAGTTGACGGTGTTATAAGGCCATGGCACAATGGAAAACGACTTGGTACGTCGTAGTCCATTGAGAGTGGAAGCACTAGACCGATGGTAACCTGCGGAGGGCGGGAACCACGTGATCTACGTGTAAGGCCTTTATTAGGCTGCAAAAGGCCATATTACAGCCTTTAGAGGCCTGTACACGTAGTTGACGGTGTTATAAGGCCATGGCACAATGGAAAACGACTTGGTACGTCGTAGTCCATTGAGAGTGGAAACTAGACCGATGGTAACCTGCGGAGGCGGAAACCACGTGATCTACGTGTAAGGCCTTTATTAGGCTGCAAAAGGCCATATTACAGCCTTTAGAGGCCTGTACACGTAGTTGACGGTGTTATAAGGCCATGGCACAATGGAAAACGACTTGGTACGTCGTAGTCCATTGAGAGTGGAAGCACTAGATGGTAACCTGCGGAGCGCGGGAACCACGTGATCTACGTGTAAGGCCTTTATTAGGCTGCAAAAGGCCATATTACAGCCTTTAGAGGCCTGTACACGTAGTTGACGGTGTTATAAGGCCATGGCACAATGGAAAACGACTTGGTACGTCGTAGTCCATTGAGAGTGGAAACACTAGACCGATGGTAACCTGCGGAGGGGCGAGAACCACGTGATCTACGTGTAAGGCCTTTATTAGGCTGCAAAAGGCCATATTACAGCCTTTAGAGGCCTGTACACGTAGTTGACGGTGTTATAAGGCCATGGCACAATGGAAAACGACTTGGACGTCGTAGTCCATTGAGAGTGGAAGCACTAGACCATGGTAACCTGCGGAGGCGCGCGGAACCACGTGATCTACGTGTAAGGCCTTTATTAGGCTGCAAAAGGCCATATTACAGCCTTTAGAGGCCTGTACACGTAGTTGACGGTGTTATAAGGCCATGGCACAATGGAAAACGACTTGGTACGTCGTAGTCCATTGAGAGTGGAAACACTAGACCGATGGTAACCTGCGGAGGGCGGGAACCACGTGATCTACGTGTAAGGCCTTTATTAGGCTGCAAAAGGCCATATTACAGCCTTTAGAGGCCTGTACACGTAGTTGACGGTGTTATAAGGCCATGGACAATGGAAAACGACTTGGACGTCGTAGTCCATTGAGAGTGGAAGCACTAGACCATGGTAACCTGCGGAGGCGCGAACCACGTGATCTACGTGTAAGGCCTTTATTAGGCTGCAAAAGGCCATATTACAGCCTTTAGAGGCCTGTACACGTAGTTGACGGTGTTATAAGGCCATGGCACAATGGAAAACGACTTGGTACGTCGTAGTCCATTGAGAGTGGAAGCACTAGAATGGTAACCTGCGGAGGGCGAGGAACCACGTGATCTACGTGTAAGGCCTTTATTAGGCTGCAAAAGGCCATATTACAGCCTTTAGAGGCCTGTACACGTAGTTGACGGTGTTATAAGGCCATGGCACAATGGAAAACGACTTGGACGTCGTAGTCCATTGAGAGTGGAAGCACTAGACCATGGTAACCTGCGGAGGGCGCGGAACCACGTGATCTACGTGTAAGGCCTTTATTAGGCTGCAAAAGGCCATATTACAGCCTTTAGAGGCCTGTACACGTAGTTGACGGTGTTATAAGGCCATGGCACAATGGAAAACGACTTGGTACGTCGTAGTCCATTGAGAGTGGAAACACTAGACCGATGGTAACCTGCGGGGCGGGAACCACGTGATCTACGTGTAAGGCCTTTATTAGGCTGCAAAAGGCCATATTACAGCCTTTAGAGGCCTGTACACGTAGTTGACGGTGTTATAAGGCCATGGCACAATGGAAAACGACTTGGTACGTCGTAGTCCATTGAGAGTGGAAGCACTAGACCATGGTAACCTGCGGAGGCGCGCGGAACCACGTGATCTACGTGTAAGGCCTTTATTAGGCTGCAAAAGGCCATATTACAGCCTTTAGAGGCCTGTACACGTAGTTGACGGTGTTATAAGGCCATGGCACAATGGAAAACGACTTGGTACGTCGTAGTCCATTGAGAGTGGAAACACTAGACCGATGGTAACCTGCGGAGGGCGGAACCACGTGATCTACGTGTAAGGCCTTTATTAGGCTGCAAAAGGCCATATTACAGCCTTTAGAGGCCTGTACACGTAGTTGACGGTGTTATAAGGCCATGGCAAATGGAAAACGACTTGGTACGTCGTAGTCCATTGAGAGTGGAAGCACTAGACCATGGTAACCTGCGGAGGGGCGGAACCACGTGATCTACGTGTAAGGCCTTTATTAGGCTGCAAAAGGCCATATTACAGCCTTTAGAGGCCTGTACACGTAGTTGACGGTGTTATAAGGCCATGGCACAATGGAAAACGACTTGGTACGTCGTAGTCCATTGAGAGTGGAAACACTAGACCGATGGTAACCTGCGGAGGCGGGAGAACCACGTGATCTACGTGTAAGGCCTTTATTAGGCTGCAAAAGGCCATATTACAGCCTTTAGAGGCCTGTACACGTAGTTGACGGTGTTATAAGGCCATGGCAATGGAAAACGACTTGGTACGTCGTAGTCCATTGAGAGTGGAAGCACTAGACCATGGTAACCTGCGGAGCGCGCGGAACCACGTGATCTACGTGTAAGGCCTTTATTAGGCTGCAAAAGGCCATATTACAGCCTTTAGAGGCCTGTACACGTAGTTGACGGTGTTATAAGGCCATGGACAATGGAAAACGACTTGGTACGTCGTAGTCCATTGAGAGTGGAAGCACTAGACCATGGTAACCTGCGGAGGCGAACCACGTGATCTACGTGTAAGGCCTTTATTAGGCTGCAAAAGGCCATATTACAGCCTTTAGAGGCCTGTACACGTAGTTGACGGTGTTATAAGGCCATGGCACAATGGAAAACGACTTGGTACGTCGTAGTCCATTGAGAGTGGAAACTAGACCGATGGTAACCTGCAGGCGCGGGAACCACGTGATCTACGTGTAAGGCCTTTATTAGGCTGCAAAAGGCCATATTACAGCCTTTAGAGGCCTGTACACGTAGTTGACGGTGTTATAAGGCCATGGCGCAATGGAAAACGACTTGGTACGTCGTAGTCCATTGAGAGTGGAAGCACTAGACCATGGTAACCTGCGGAGGGGCGGAACCACGTGATCTACGTGTAAGGCCTTTATTAGGCTGCAAAAGGCCATATTACAGCCTTTAGAGGCCTGTACACGTAGTTGACGGTGTTATAAGGCCATGGCGCAATGGAAAACGACTTGGTACGTCGTAGTCCATTGAGAGTGGAAACACTAGACCGATGGTAACCTGCGGAGGGGCGAGAACCACGTGATCTACGTGTAAGGCCTTTATTAGGCTGCAAAAGGCCATATTACAGCCTTTAGAGGCCTGTACACGTAGTTGACGGTGTTATAAGGCCATGGCAATGGAAAACGACTTGGTACGTCGTAGTCCATTGAGAGTGGAAGCACTAGACCGATGGTAACCTGCGGAGGGCGAGGAACCACGTGATCTACGTGTAAGGCCTTTATTAGGCTGCAAAAGGCCATATTACAGCCTTTAGAGGCCTGTACACGTAGTTGACGGTGTTATAAGGCCATGGCAATAAAACGACTTGGACGTCGTAGTCCATTGAGAGTGGAAGCACTAGACCGATGGTAACCTGCGGAGGGCGCGAACCACGTGATCTACGTGTAAGGCCTTTATTAGGCTGCAAAAGGCCATATTACAGCCTTTAGAGGCCTGTACACGTAGTTGACGGTGTTATAAGGCCATGGCACAATGGAAAACGACTTGGTACGTCGTAGTCCATTGAGAGTGGAAGCACTAGACCGATGGTAACCTGCGGAGGGCGAGGAACCACGTGATCTACGTGTAAGGCCTTTATTAGGCTGCAAAAGGCCATATTACAGCCTTTAGAGGCCTGTACACGTAGTTGACGGTGTTATAAGGCCATGGCACAATGGAAAACGACTTGGTACGTCGTAGTCCATTGAGAGTGGAAAGACTAGATGGTAACCTGCAGGCACGGGAACCACGTGATCTACGTGTAAGGCCTTTATTAGGCTGCAAAAGGCCATATTACAGCCTTTAGAGGCCTGTACACGTAGTTGACGGTGTTATAAGGCCATGGCACAATGGAAAACGACTTGGTACGTCGTAGTCCATTGAGAGTGGAAGCACTAGACCATGGTAACCTGCGGAGGCGCGGAACCACGTGATCTACGTGTAAGGCCTTTATTAGGCTGCAAAAGGCCATATTACAGCCTTTAGAGGCCTGTACACGTAGTTGACGGTGTTATAAGGCCATGGCACAATGGAAAACGACTTGGTACGTCGTAGTCCATTGAGAGTGGAAACACTAGACCGATGGTAACCTGCGGAGGGCGAGGAACCACGTGATCTACGTGTAAGGCCTTTATTAGGCTGCAAAAGGCCATATTACAGCCTTTAGAGGCCTGTACACGTAGTTGACGGTGTTATAAGGCCATGGCACAATGGAAAACGACTTGGTACGTCGTAGTCCATTGAGAGTGGAAGCACTAGACCGATGGTAACCTGCAGGCCGGGAACCACGTGATCTACGTGTAAGGCCTTTATTAGGCTGCAAAAGGCCATATTACAGCCTTTAGAGGCCTGTACACGTAGTTGACGGTGTTATAAGGCCATGGCACAATGGAAAACGACTTGGTACGTCGTAGTCCATTGAGAGTGGAAGCACTAGACCATGGTAACCTGCGGAGGCGCGCGGAACCACGTGATCTACGTGTAAGGCCTTTATTAGGCTGCAAAAGGCCATATTACAGCCTTTAGAGGCCTGTACACGTAGTTGACGGTGTTATAAGGCCATGGCGCAATGGAAAACGACTTGGTACGTCGTAGTCCATTGAGAGTGGAAACACTAGACCATGGTAACCTGCGGAGGGCGAGAACCACGTGATCTACGTGTAAGGCCTTTATTAGGCTGCAAAAGGCCATATTACAGCCTTTAGAGGCCTGTACACGTAGTTGACGGTGTTATAAGGCCATGGCACAATGGAAAACGACTTGGTACGTCGTAGTCCATTGAGAGTGGAAGCACTAGACCATGGTAACCTGCGGAGCGCGGAACCACGTGATCTACGTGTAAGGCCTTTATTAGGCTGCAAAAGGCCATATTACAGCCTTTAGAGGCCTGTACACGTAGTTGACGGTGTTATAAGGCCATGGCACAATGGAAAACGACTTGGTACGTCGTAGTCCATTGAGAGTGGAAACTAGACCGATGGTAACCTGCGGAGGCCGGAACCACGTGATCTACGTGTAAGGCCTTTATTAGGCTGCAAAAGGCCATATTACAGCCTTTAGAGGCCTGTACACGTAGTTGACGGTGTTATAAGGCCATGGCGCAATGAAAACGACTTGGTACGTCGTAGTCCATTGAGAGTGGAAGCACTAGACCATGGTAACCTGCGGAGGGCGCGGAACCACGTGATCTACGTGTAAGGCCTTTATTAGGCTGCAAAAGGCCATATTACAGCCTTTAGAGGCCTGTACACGTAGTTGACGGTGTTATAAGGCCATGGCACAATGGAAAACGACTTGGTACGTCGTAGTCCATTGAGAGTGGAAGCACTAGACCATGGTAACCTGCGGAGGGCGAGGAACCACGTGATCTACGTGTAAGGCCTTTATTAGGCTGCAAAAGGCCATATTACAGCCTTTAGAGGCCTGTACACGTAGTTGACGGTGTTATAAGGCCATGGACAATGGAAAACGACTTGGTACGTCGTAGTCCATTGAGAGTGGAAGCACTAGACCATGGTAACCTGCGGAGGCGCGGAACCACGTGATCTACGTGTAAGGCCTTTATTAGGCTGCAAAAGGCCATATTACAGCCTTTAGAGGCCTGTACACGTAGTTGACGGTGTTATAAGGCCATGGCACAATGGAAAACGACTTGGTACGTCGTAGTCCATTGAGAGTGGAAGCACTAGACCATGGTAACCTGCGGAGGGCGAGGAACCACGTGATCTACGTGTAAGGCCTTTATTAGGCTGCAAAAGGCCATATTACAGCCTTTAGAGGCCTGTACACGTAGTTGACGGTGTTATAAGGCCATGGCACAATGGAAAACGACTTGGTACGTCGTAGTCCATTGAGAGTGGAAGCACTAGACCATGGTAACCTGCGGAGGCGCGGAACCACGTGATCTACGTGTAAGGCCTTTATTAGGCTGCAAAAGGCCATATTACAGCCTTTAGAGGCCTGTACACGTAGTTGACGGTGTTATAAGGCCATGGCACAATGGAAAACGACTTGGTACGTCGTAGTCCATTGAGAGTGGAAGCACTAGACCGATGGTAACCTGCGGAGGGGCGAGGAACCACGTGATCTACGTGTAAGGCCTTTATTAGGCTGCAAAAGGCCATATTACAGCCTTTAGAGGCCTGTACACGTAGTTGACGGTGTTATAAGGCCATGGCACAATGGAAAACGACTTGGTACGTCGTAGTCCATTGAGAGTGGAAAGACTATGGTAACCTGCAGGCAGCGGAACCACGTGATCTACGTGTAAGGCCTTTATTAGGCTGCAAAAGGCCATATTACAGCCTTTAGAGGCCTGTACACGTAGTTGACGGTGTTATAAGGCCATGGACAATGGAAAACGACTTGGTACGTCGTAGTCCATTGAGAGTGGAAGCACTAGACCGATGGTAACCTGCGGAGGCGCGGAACCACGTGATCTACGTGTAAGGCCTTTATTAGGCTGCAAAAGGCCATATTACAGCCTTTAGAGGCCTGTACACGTAGTTGACGGTGTTATAAGGCCATGGCACAATGGAAAACGACTTGGTACGTCGTAGTCCATTGAGAGTGGAAACACTAGACCGATGGTAACCTGCGGAGGGGCGAGGAACCACGTGATCTACGTGTAAGGCCTTTATTAGGCTGCAAAAGGCCATATTACAGCCTTTAGAGGCCTGTACACGTAGTTGACGGTGTTATAAGGCCATGGCACAATGGAAAACGACTTGGTACGTCGTAGTCCATTGAGAGTGGAATAGACTAGATGGTAACCTGCGGAGGCCGGAACCACGTGATCTACGTGTAAGGCCTTTATTAGGCTGCAAAAGGCCATATTACAGCCTTTAGAGGCCTGTACACGTAGTTGACGGTGTTATAAGGCCATGGCAATGGAAAACGACTTGGACGTCGTAGTCCATTGAGAGTGGAAGCACTAGACCATGGTAACCTGCGGAGGCGCGCGAACCACGTGATCTACGTGTAAGGCCTTTATTAGGCTGCAAAAGGCCATATTACAGCCTTTAGAGGCCTGTACACGTAGTTGACGGTGTTATAAGGCCATGGCGCAATGAAAACGACTTGGTACGTCGTAGTCCATTGAGAGTGGAAACACTAGACCATGGTAACCTGCGGAGGGCGAGAACCACGTGATCTACGTGTAAGGCCTTTATTAGGCTGCAAAAGGCCATATTACAGCCTTTAGAGGCCTGTACACGTAGTTGACGGTGTTATAAGGCCATGGCACAATGGAAAACGACTTGGACGTCGTAGTCCATTGAGAGTGGAAGCACTAGACCATGGTAACCTGCGGAGCGCGGAACCACGTGATCTACGTGTAAGGCCTTTATTAGGCTGCAAAAGGCCATATTACAGCCTTTAGAGGCCTGTACACGTAGTTGACGGTGTTATAAGGCCATGGCACAATGGAAAACGACTTGGTACGTCGTAGTCCATTGAGAGTGGAAGCACTAGACCATGGTAACCTGCGGAGGGCGAGAACCACGTGATCTACGTGTAAGGCCTTTATTAGGCTGCAAAAGGCCATATTACAGCCTTTAGAGGCCTGTACACGTAGTTGACGGTGTTATAAGGCCATGGCGCAATAAAACGACTTGGTACGTCGTAGTCCATTGAGAGTGGAAACACTAAGACTTGGACGTCGTAGTCCATTGAGAGTGGAACACTAGACCGATGGTAACCTGCGGAGGGCGGAACCACGTGATCTACGTGTAAGGCCTTTATTAGGCTGCAAAAGGCCATATTACAGCCTTTAGAGGCCTGTACACGTAGTTGACGGTGTTATAAGGCCATGGCACAATGGAAAACGACTTGGTACGTCGTAGTCCATTGAGAGTGGAACACTAGACCGATGGTAACCTGCGGAGGGCGGAACCACGTGATCTACGTGTAAGGCCTTTATTAGGCTGCAAAAGGCCATATTACAGCCTTTAGAGGCCTGTACACGTAGTTGACGGTGTTATAAGGCCATGGCACAATGGAAAACGACTTGGTACGTCGTAGTCCATTGAGAGTGGAAACACTAGACCGATGGTAACCTGCGGAGGGGGAACCACGTGATCTACGTGTAAGGCCTTTATTAGGCTGCAAAAGGCCATATTACAGCCTTTAGAGGCCTGTACACGTAGTTGACGGTGTTATAAGGCCATGGCACAATGGAAAACGACTTGGTACGTCGTAGTCCATTGAGAGTGGAAGATTAGATAGATGGTAACCTGCAGGACGCGGAACCACGTGATCTACGTGTAAGGCCTTTATTAGGCTGCAAAAGGCCATATTACAGCCTTTAGAGGCCTGTACACGTAGTTGACGGTGTTATAAGGCCATGGCAATGGAAAACGACTTGGTACGTCGTAGTCCATTGAGAGTGGAAACACTAGAAATGGTAACCTGCGGAGGGCGGAACCACGTGATCTACGTGTAAGGCCTTTATTAGGCTGCAAAAGGCCATATTACAGCCTTTAGAGGCCTGTACACGTAGTTGACGGTGTTATAAGGCCATGGCACAATGGAAAACGACTTGGTACGTCGTAGTCCATTGAGAGTGGAAAACACTAGTGATGGTAACCTGCGGAGGCGGGAACCACGTGATCTACGTGTAAGGCCTTTATTAGGCTGCAAAAGGCCATATTACAGCCTTTAGAGGCCTGTACACGTAGTTGACGGTGTTATAAGGCCATGGCAAATGGAAAACGACTTGGTACGTCGTAGTCCATTGAGAGTGGAACACTAGACCGATGGTAACCTGCGGAGGCGCGGAACCACGTGATCTACGTGTAAGGCCTTTATTAGGCTGCAAAAGGCCATATTACAGCCTTTAGAGGCCTGTACACGTAGTTGACGGTGTTATAAGGCCATGGCACAATGGAAAACGACTTGGTACGTCGTAGTCCATTGAGAGTGGAAACACTAGACCGATGGTAACCTGCGGAGGGCGAGGAACCACGTGATCTACGTGTAAGGCCTTTATTAGGCTGCAAAAGGCCATATTACAGCCTTTAGAGGCCTGTACACGTAGTTGACGGTGTTATAAGGCCATGGCACAAGAAAACGACTTGGTACGTCGTAGTCCATTGAGAGTGGAAGCACTAGACCGATGGTAACCTGCGGAGGCGAGGAACCACGTGATCTACGTGTAAGGCCTTTATTAGGCTGCAAAAGGCCATATTACAGCCTTTAGAGGCCTGTACACGTAGTTGACGGTGTTATAAGGCCATGGCAATGGAAAACGACTTGGTACGTCGTAGTCCATTGAGAGTGGAACACTAGACCGATGGTAACCTGCGGAGCGCGCGGAACCACGTGATCTACGTGTAAGGCCTTTATTAGGCTGCAAAAGGCCATATTACAGCCTTTAGAGGCCTGTACACGTAGTTGACGGTGTTATAAGGCCATGGCAATGGAAAACGACTTGGTACGTCGTAGTCCATTGAGAGTGGAAACACTAGACCGATGGTAACCTGCGGAGGGGCGGAACCACGTGATCTACGTGTAAGGCCTTTATTAGGCTGCAAAAGGCCATATTACAGCCTTTAGAGGCCTGTACACGTAGTTGACGGTGTTATAAGGCCATGGCAATGGAAAACGACTTGGTACGTCGTAGTCCATTGAGAGTGGAACACTAGACCGATGGTAACCTGCGGAGGGGCGAGGAACCACGTGATCTACGTGTAAGGCCTTTATTAGGCTGCAAAAGGCCATATTACAGCCTTTAGAGGCCTGTACACGTAGTTGACGGTGTTATAAGGCCATGGCAATGGAAAACGACTTGGTACGTCGTAGTCCATTGAGAGTGGAACACTAGACCGATGGTAACCTGCGGGGGCGAGGAACCACGTGATCTACGTGTAAGGCCTTTATTAGGCTGCAAAAGGCCATATTACAGCCTTTAGAGGCCTGTACACGTAGTTGACGGTGTTATAAGGCCATGGCACAATGGAAAACGACTTGGTACGTCGTAGTCCATTGAGAGTGGAACACTAGACCGATGGTAACCTGCGGAGGGCGAGAACCACGTGATCTACGTGTAAGGCCTTTATTAGGCTGCAAAAGGCCATATTACAGCCTTTAGAGGCCTGTACACGTAGTTGACGGTGTTATAAGGCCATGGCACAATGGAAAACGACTTGGTACGTCGTAGTCCATTGAGAGTGGAAACACTAGACCGATGGTAACCTGCGGAGGGCGAGGAACCACGTGATCTACGTGTAAGGCCTTTATTAGGCTGCAAAAGGCCATATTACAGCCTTTAGAGGCCTGTACACGTAGTTGACGGTGTTATAAGGCCATGGCACAATGGAAAACGACTTGGTACGTCGTAGTCCATTGAGAGTGGAACACTAGACCGATGGTAACCTGCGGAGGGCGAGGAACCACGTGATCTACGTGTAAGGCCTTTATTAGGCTGCAAAAGGCCATATTACAGCCTTTAGAGGCCTGTACACGTAGTTGACGGTGTTATAAGGCCATGGCACAATGGAAAACGACTTGGTACGTCGTAGTCCATTGAGAGTGGAAGCACTAGACCGATGGTAACCTGCGGAGGGCGAGGAACCACGTGATCTACGTGTAAGGCCTTTATTAGGCTGCAAAAGGCCATATTACAGCCTTTAGAGGCCTGTACACGTAGTTGACGGTGTTATAAGGCCATGGCACAATGGAAAACGACTTGGTACGTCGTAGTCCATTGAGAGTGGAAACACTAGACCGATGGTAACCTGCGGAGGGCGAGAACCACGTGATCTACGTGTAAGGCCTTTATTAGGCTGCAAAAGGCCATATTACAGCCTTTAGAGGCCTGTACACGTAGTTGACGGTGTTATAAGGCCATGGCACAATGGAAAACGACTTGGTACGTCGTAGTCCATTGAGAGTGGAACACTAGACCGATGGTAACCTGCAGGCGCGGAACCACGTGATCTACGTGTAAGGCCTTTATTAGGCTGCAAAAGGCCATATTACAGCCTTTAGAGGCCTGTACACGTAGTTGACGGTGTTATAAGGCCATGGCACAATGGAAAACGACTTGGACGTCGTAGTCCATTGAGTGGAAGCACTAGACCGATGGTAACCTGCGGAGGGCGCGGAACCACGTGATCTACGTGTAAGGCCTTTATTAGGCTGCAAAAGGCCATATTACAGCCTTTAGAGGCCTGTACACGTAGTTGACGGTGTTATAAGGCCATGGCACAATGGAAAACGACTTGGTACGTCGTAGTCCATTGAGAGTGGAACACTAGACCGATGGTAACCTGCGGAGGGGCGGAACCACGTGATCTACGTGTAAGGCCTTTATTAGGCTGCAAAAGGCCATATTACAGCCTTTAGAGGCCTGTACACGTAGTTGACGGTGTTATAAGGCCATGGCAAAAAACGACTTGGTACGTCGTAGTCCATTGAGAGTGGAAACACTAGACCGATGGTAACCTGCGGAGGGGCGGAACCACGTGATCTACGTGTAAGGCCTTTATTAGGCTGCAAAAGGCCATATTACAGCCTTTAGAGGCCTGTACACGTAGTTGACGGTGTTATAAGGCCATGGCACAATGGAAAACGACTTGGTACGTCGTAGTCCATTGAGAGTGGAACACTAGACCGATGGTAACCTGCGGAGGGGCGAACCACGTGATCTACGTGTAAGGCCTTTATTAGGCTGCAAAAGGCCATATTACAGCCTTTAGAGGCCTGTACACGTAGTTGACGGTGTTATAAGGCCATGGCACAATGGAAAACGACTTGGACGTCGTAGTCCATTGAGAGTGGAAACACTAGACCGATGGTAACCTGCGGACGCGGAACCACGTGATCTACGTGTAAGGCCTTTATTAGGCTGCAAAAGGCCATATTACAGCCTTTAGAGGCCTGTACACGTAGTTGACGGTGTTATAAGGCCATGGCACAATGGAAAACGACTTGGTACGTCGTAGTCCATTGAGAGTGGAAACACTAGACCGATGGTAACCTGCGGAGGGCGAGGAACCACGTGATCTACGTGTAAGGCCTTTATTAGGCTGCAAAAGGCCATATTACAGCCTTTAGAGGCCTGTACACGTAGTTGACGGTGTTATAAGGCCATGGCACAATGGAAAACGACTTGGTACGTCGTAGTCCATTGAGAGTGGAACACTAGACCGATGGTAACCTGCGGAGGGCGCGGAACCACGTGATCTACGTGTAAGGCCTTTATTAGGCTGCAAAAGGCCATATTACAGCCTTTAGAGGCCTGTACACGTAGTTGACGGTGTTATAAGGCCATGGCACAATGGAAAACGACTTGGTACGTCGTAGTCCATTGAGAGTGGAACACTAGACCGATGGTAACCTGCGGAGGCGCGAGGAACCACGTGATCTACGTGTAAGGCCTTTATTAGGCTGCAAAAGGCCATATTACAGCCTTTAGAGGCCTGTACACGTAGTTGACGGTGTTATAAGGCCATGGCACAATGGAAAACGACTTGGTACGTCGTAGTCCATTGAGAGTGGAAACACTAGACCGATGGTAACCTGCGGAGGGCGAGGAACCACGTGATCTACGTGTAAGGCCTTTATTAGGCTGCAAAAGGCCATATTACAGCCTTTAGAGGCCTGTACACGTAGTTGACGGTGTTATAAGGCCATGGCACAATGGAAAACGACTTGGACGTCGTAGTCCATTGAGAGTGGAAGCACTAGACCGATGGTAACCTGCGAGGCCGGAACCACGTGATCTACGTGTAAGGCCTTTATTAGGCTGCAAAAGGCCATATTACAGCCTTTAGAGGCCTGTACACGTAGTTGACGGTGTTATAAGGCCATGGCACAATGGAAAACGACTTGGACGTCGTCGTAGTCCATTGAGAGTGGAAGCACTAGACCGATGGTAACCTGCGGAGGCGCGGAACCACGTGATCTACGTGTAAGGCCTTTATTAGGCTGCAAAAGGCCATATTACAGCCTTTAGAGGCCTGTACACGTAGTTGACGGTGTTATAAGGCCATGGCAATGGAAAACGACTTGGTACGTCGTAGTCCATTGAGAGTGGAAGCACTAGACCGATGGTAACCTGCGGAGGCGCGGAACCACGTGATCTACGTGTAAGGCCTTTATTAGGCTGCAAAAGGCCATATTACAGCCTTTAGAGGCCTGTACACGTAGCTTGACGGTGTTATAAGGCCATGGCACAATGGAAAACGACTTGGTACGTCGTAGTCCATTGAGAGTGGAACACTAGACCGATGGTAACCTGCGGAGGGCGAGAACCACGTGATCTACGTGTAAGGCCTTTATTAGGCTGCAAAAGGCCATATTACAGCCTTTAGAGGCCTGTACACGTAGTTGACGGTGTTATAAGGCCATGGCACAATGGAAAACGACTTGGTACGTCGTAGTCCATTGAGAGTGGAAAAATAGAGTAACCTGCGGACGGGAACCACGTGATCTACGTGTAAGGCCTTTATTAGGCTGCAAAAGGCCATATTACAGCCTTTAGAGCCTGTACACGTAGTTGACGGTGTTATAAGGCCATGGCACAATGGAAAACGACTTGGTACGTCGTAGTCCATTGAGAGTGGAAAGCACTAGACCGATGGTAACCTGCGGAGGCGCGCGGAACCACGTGATCTACGTGTAAGGCCTTTATTAGGCTGCAAAAGGCCATATTACAGCCTTTAGAGGCCTGTACACGTAGTTGACGGTGTTATAAGGCCATGGCACAATGGAAAACGACTTGGTACGTCGTAGTCCATTGAGAGTGGAACACTACCGATGGTAACCTGAGGGCGCGGAACCACGTGATCTACGTGTAAGGCCTTTATTAGGCTGCAAAAGGCCATATTACAGCCTTTAGAGGCCTGTACACGTAGTTGACGGTGTTATAAGGCCATGGCACAATGGAAAACGACTTGGACGTCGTAGTCCATTGAGAGTGGAACACTAGACCGATGGTAACCTGCGGAGGGCGGAAACCACGTGATCTACGTGTAAGGCCTTTATTAGGCTGCAAAAGGCCATATTACAGCCTTTAGAGGCCTGTACACGTAGTTGACGGTGTTATAAGGCCATGGCACAATGGAAAAACCTTGGTACGTCGTAGTCCATTGAGAGTGGAACTAGACCGATGGTAACCTGCGGAGGCGTGGAACCACGTGATCTACGTGTAAGGCCTTTATTAGGCTGCAAAAGGCCATATTACAGCCTTTAGAGGCCTGTACACGTAGTTGACGGTGTTATAAGGCCATGGCACAATGGAAAACGACTTGGTACGTCGTAGTCCATTGAGAGTGGAAGACTAGAGATGGTAACCTGCGGACAGGACCACGTGACCACGTAAGGTATTAGGCTGCAAAAGGCCATATTACAGCCTTTAGAGGCCTGTACACGTAGTTGACGGTGTTATAAGGCCATGGGCACAATGGAAAACGACTTGGACGTCGTAGTCCATTGAGAGTGGAAAGCACTAGACCAATGGTAACCTGCGAGGCGCGGAACCACGTGATCTACGTGTAAGGCCTTTATTAGGCTGCAAAAGGCCATATTACAGCCTTTAGAGGCCTGTACACGTAGTTGACGGTGTTATAAGGCCATGGACAATGGAAAACGACTTGGTAGTC
>JASGCC010002601.1:0-27646 GCA_030067915.1 Hydractinia echinata
AGTTTTCCCAAAGTTATAATATATGTCTGATTTTTTGAGCATCAGAAAAAGGTACACGCAATGCTTAAAGCAGCTACTAGCTCCATCTGAGACAAGTCGCCATGTATTGCAACCATTTTAATCATAAAATAGACTTTAAAAATCATTCCAGTGGATCTCACATCAGAAAAATCACATCACAGAATTAAGACGTAAATCACAGAAATAGGACGTTTTGGTCAATTTCTTTTCACTCGACGCTGCACAGACGCGCGTCTGTTCCCAGCATTTTTGCAAAGTTGTTTCTATGGATCTTATAGTGAAAACATGAAGTTATATGTTGAGTGGACTTGCAGATCGTCGCTAGAGCTGTTTGTTTAGATAATCACTTAATAAGGTCGGTATATGCTAATTACAGACTTGAAAGCATTCATGAAAGTTGTTACTTTAACCTCGTTCTTTGCATATTTTACTCGCCCATACGTCCAGCTGGATATGTTAATCATATATGATAAAAAGAAGGGAAAATAACCCATACAGCCTACGAAGCAATCACCATATTGCTTAAATTTATTGATCACTCTGTTCCTGGTGTGCTTCTAAAGAAGTGTATTTCAAACTATTATAACAAAAAGTTAGAATGCAGATAAAATTTGCAACCATAACATAGAAGCATATGAATAAGAATGTTGCTATAAGAGAAATGTTACACTTAAAAAACCTGTCACCCAAAAAGTCAAACTGGTGTTTCTTGTGTGGCAACTTGCACCTCTTGATTTTTTCAGACATGCACACGCCAAGAATTTTGTCAAAATGTAGCTAGCTAGCTATAGCTAAACAGTGAAACTTGTTTAATAAGTTGGGTTATGTATGATTGAGGCAAGCAACTTTTGGTGTGCTTGTGTCAATGCTCTACTAGCCCAGCTAGCTGCTGTGTTATGCCAAGTCTATTTACTACACCACCTCCTCTCTGGTGTGTGGTGTATAAAATAATAGAACAGCAGCTAGCTATACATAAAAGTTTCATTTCATTTAATGACTAGGTAAGAAAGGCTAGAAATGTAAATATCTTGAGCTTTTAAAAAAGCAGAATGGAATGTTGTTAAGTAACAAAGAAATGCTAGCCAACCACATACTCTCCTGCCCTGCCTGCTGCATTCAACGCAATTACTTTTCCCACCATTTTGAACTTCGCGCTAACAACATAAACAAAAGTACAGATTGGCTATTGCACTAGGCACAACAAATTTCCGCGCTTTTATAGTGCAAATTCACTGAACTTTTTAGAGACATAAAAAATCAGAACTTTTTTTTTTTTTTTTTGGCACAAAAACTATATATAAAACTACGAAGCGTGATTTTCTTACATCCATTGAGGTTGGGAAAAAATACGCCAAATCGCAATTGGAAAAGTGACAGCGCTTCAACCTCTTCCCAAAGGCCCTATCTCTCTTCTCGGGATGACAAAGAAAGGAATCTTAGAGTATTGAAAGAGAAAAAAGTCCCTGCGCACGAGGTTGACCGCGCCGTCTCGGGATGACAAAGAAAGGAATCTTAGAGTATTGGAAAGAGAAAAAAGTCCCTGCGCACGAGGTTGACTGATTAACTGATTGGTGAGTTTCATTGATATTACACTTGGTTCGAAGAGCCCTGGCGGCGAGAATGCCTAAAAATATCGAACGACGCAAAGAAGTCAACTTTGAAGTAAACATGTTGTTTCCTAAGCAACTGGTATGTTTTCGTCTTTTTCAATCCGATTTTATTCTGCATTTGCAAATTTGTAAATTATTAGACTGTATTTTGACTATTTGTTTAAGATGTGTTGTATTTCTTTCGCGGGAATAAATTTTCGTGGTAAACTTTTGAGCAGTTTTTAGTCAATTTTAGCTTTTTTTTTCCGCGAAAGTTCCACAGCTTAACCTTCTGTCCCTGTCTATCTTTCAAAAATTTCGTTAAAGAAACCGCGGGAGGTGTCTATGTTACCCATGCCCTGCATAATTGTCGACAATTGTATCAATTGACACATTTTACGCATTGTAAAAATATACATGTTCATAACACAATTTGTGAATGCGCGACAATCTCGTCCTGCTTACGACTTCCTTGAGATTTCCTTTTGGATACGCATGCGCAGTTGGTTGAGTTTAAAGGTCAGGCGCCATGCGTTCAAGACATGAAATAAATGGCTGCGTTATATTCTAATTTTCTATTCTTTGCTTGTTAGTACTTTTAATAAAAATTAATGAATTATCTTCCGTAGTTTTCGCAATATTAGACATGAATTCAAATCAATGTTAATGTTCACTACAAAACGTGAAGTGTGTGCTCTGTTCACAATTAAGACGTACGGATTAAAAACAGACCTAAAGAAATTTCCATTGGAATGGCGTAGTTTTGTTGTGTTTAAAAATAAGACGTACGGCTTACAAACCGATTCGATTAACCGACCATCCTAAAAACCTTCTGTGCCACTTACAAACAGACCGGCGAAGCGTTTCAAAACGGAATAATATTTACAAAACGGATAGAACAGTTCCACAGTTCTTTAGACCATTACAGCTTTCTTGTTATCTTAAAATCTAACAGCATATATCTTCTATGTGACCACAATTTAACAAGTCTAATAACCTCCAACTTAATATCTCGCTTTGCTTACAATAAAATTTCATGTTGCTGTGAAAACTGACATTGAAAAAACCTTGATGTTGTATGATGTTACATTCTTACGCCCTCTCTACTCTTTGTAAACATTGGAAGGTGGTGGTCAGAATAATATTCCGTGGCAATGTGATCGTCTTCTTCACGAAAAAATTGTAATTCCTTATTGAAGATTCTTTTGTAAACACAGGATTCAAGCATGAATTCCCCACGCATACATCTATGTGTCGAAAGTACCCACGCTAAATTTTCGCACAGTTTGAATTTCGAATGTGACTTATTTGCTGATTTTGGTCATATGACATATCGTGTCTCCCAAGTGCGATATCATAACTTGCGTTACCACACTGTGACGCAATGCACCCTGCGACGGACGCTATGCAGATTATATGAACGTACATTGCAATCATATTATGAATCTAAATTAAAGAATAACAAACGTTGAGAAGGTAATTTTGTAACGCGATTCAAGGTGTCAACCATTTGACTTTAATTTTACCTGTGAACTTATTAAATGTTTTGAAATATTTTCCACAGCTCTCACCAAATACTTCTGAGTCCTACTTGAAATGAAGAGAGAAAATTGTAAACATGAATGTATATCAAGTTCAAAAAGTTAAATTTAAATCAATATGGTAGTATATCATTAAAAACCAACAAGACTTAAGCAATTTGTTTTTCTTACAAATAAACATTTTTGATTCCTTGAAAAAAAAATATTGCACAACAAAGGTTGCTCACAGTAACATAATAATTAAAAGTTGTTTCAAAGCAAAATGTCTGCTAAACTTCAAATATCACACACACGTCAAATCAAATATTTTAATTGCTCTGTTCTCCCTTGTCATTCTGACAATATGTCAAGACAGTTTAGAGTGATGGCTTTTAATACACGAACGTTTTAATTTCACCAGAGCAAATCAGCGAAAACAACGAAAACAGAGAAAATAACGTAAACAGACCAAACAGAGAAATCAAACGAAAACATCAAAACAACGAAAACAGAGCAAACAGAGAAAACAGAGCAAACAGAGAAAAAAACCGAATTCAGAAAACAGAGAAAATAACGAAAACAGAAAAACAACGAAAACTGAAAACAACGGAAACTGAAAAAATAACGAAAACATCAAAAACAACGAAAACAGAGAAAACAGAGAAAATAACGAAAACAGAAAAAACAACGAAAACTGAAAACAACGAAAACTTAACAACGAAAACTGAAAAAATAACGAAAACATCAAAACAACGAAAACAGAGAAAACAACGAAAACAGAGAAAATATGTAAATAGAGAAAACAACAAAAACAGCAATAAAATCAGGAAAGATTTCTTCCTCATAAACAAAGTATTTCCGTAAAAAATTCAAGACCCATATTGCCAACAAACTCGTTAAAAAGATTCACTCCAGCAAAACATATTTACGACACCGCTACAAAGAAATAGATAAAAAAAATGTTTTAAAACTTCATAAATAAAACAAAACTAAAATTCTAATCAAATCTAAACCTTTGTTATGTGCGAAGAAAAAATCACTTATAAATCTTTTAATTCGACGTTCTCAATCAAAACGTTCTCAACACGATTGAAAATTTTTGAATGGTACCTTCCAGGGAGTTTCTAATTGATAATACTTCTAAAAGCAATAAAAATGTTTATAGAAGTAAAAATGTTTATAGAAGTAAAAATGTTGGGATTAAGTCGTTTAAAAATGTCCTTGCTAAAGTATAAAATGGAGGGCCGGCTTAATCACCAAGAAATAACTTGAATGGTTATTATTTAACTACAATAGCTTGCCAAAAATTTTAGTACATATACAGGTCAGGTTCCTGAGTCACACGTGTTATGCTCCACTTTGTAATTTCGAAGCTGCCCCTCTTTGTAATTCATCGTTGCTCCACTTTGTAATTCTCGAAGCTGCCTTACTTTGTAATAATGTCTTGCCCCACTTTATATTTTTTGGGTGTTTCGCATGCTGACCAGTATGCAATTTTTATGACGTCATCTTTTTTGATGTTATCCGTGTTCTGGATGCTCTGTCTTGTTT
The DNA here is from genome assembly GCA_030067915.1 of Hydractinia echinata. Taxonomy (NCBI): domain Eukaryota; kingdom Metazoa; phylum Cnidaria; class Hydrozoa; order Anthoathecata; family Hydractiniidae; genus Hydractinia; species Hydractinia echinata. The sequence goes on from JASGCC010002601.1 coordinate 4,682, forward strand.
ATTGCGATGAAACGCGTGTCACACGTTAGTAGAATGATTACTTTTAATTTTGATAAACAGGCGTTGTAACATTACATACACTGACTACTTTCTTTTTGTGAAAAATGTACTAGCTGAAGTGTTTTTATACCATAACATAACATCAATATTACAACTGCATTTCAATAAGATACAAAATATACAGTAGCTAATGTGTTTTTCGTACTATAACATAACATAAGAAATATAACCTGTAGCAATCTTTAACCTGTTTAACATAACATGCAGACTAATCAGTTCGAGAATTTCGACGTGACCTCTTTTACAGCAAGCAACGTGACAAAAAGGCTTAATGATAGTCACCTCGGGTATATCTACAAATCAAACTCAGATAGAAAGAGCACTACTTCTAAATAGAATGAAAGAAAGATAAAAAATATGAACAAAGATACGACAATTCCTACCAGCGTGATTTTTTGTAAACAATTCAAGGCAGAATAGGTAGCAACTTGCTCACTTGTCAAAAAACATCAGAACATAAATGAAAACTATCGAAAATAAAAGCTGGAATGAAAAAAAGACTAAAAATCACTTCTTCGATTTCCACACAATGTTTTCTATTATATACCAACCGTAGGTCAGCAATTTTAAATTTAGCCATGCCGTGTTCCATTTTGGATGGTTCCGGATGATCTTCAACTTTAACACCATTTCAGAGAATAAGCCGGCACTTTTTACAATCCTTTGCATGCTCACCCGGATTGAATTTGATGCTATTCTAGCTCTTTTTTTGTGGCACGGACTTTTTATACGGTATGTAAACTCTCTGGCAAAAATTTGCGTAATCTTTTGGAATCACAAACAAATCTCCAATATTACAAAGTGGGGCAACGATGAATTACAAAGTGGGGCAGCTCCGAAATTACAAGTGGGGCAACTCCAAAATTACAAAGTGGGGCAACTCCAAAATTACAAAGTGGGGCATAACGATGAATTACAAAGTGGGGCAAGTATTACAAAGTGGGGCAAGATAATTCACGGTAGTTCACGGCCGGACATTCAGTCTGCGCATGCGCAAACTTTGTTTACGTTATTTTCAAATTCAATATAGCGTCGACCGCGTGAGATTTTATTGTTTTTAACCCTGATCGATATCGATAAATAAGCAAATTAAATGCACCCAAAAAATTGCTGATTCAGGTTTTGATTCACAACGTAGGACACTTCTTTCCAAAATTTTTGTTGTAGTGACCGGAAACAACTGGTGGCAGATTTCTTGAGCAGTGCAACTAAAGTTATCATAATACCTGGAAAATCACATCGAAGCGAAAAATGCACCAAATCTTTCTCAATCCGGTTATGCCAACTTATTGCCAATTTATAGTTATGGGCACTGTTTTTGTGGAAGTAGTGAAACATCAATATGATTCTTTTTTGACGCTCAAAATGGATACCTTTTATCGCACTTACAAGGTAGGTAACTGTAAGTTTCTTTTGCATATATTATTTCAGTGTGCATAGGTGTAGCAGCCTATTAATCAGTCAGGAACAACCGCAAGTTAGACCATCACGCCAAATTAGGATAGTAGCTTAGATAGGAGATTTTCCATAGACTAGTTAGGAGATCATCTATAAATTATACGTCAAAAGTCTTCGGATCGGCTTATTAGGCGAGAAATAGTCTATTTAGGCTATGCGCAGCCATGTTGAAAATATGCTGCGCGGGAAATATAGCCCTTTTCCAGAAGCAGCAGCAGCAGCGGGCCGTAAAACAAAGGAGCTGTAACACGGCGCACGCGTTCTTAATCAAAAAAACTAAACGCTATATCTTCTGACAGCGCAAATAATAAAGAAAAATATATTTGGGCCATCAAAAGGAGGTTTTTAGAATATTTTTAGCTAATAAAATCATTGCGACTATGCAACAGAACAGCGATAGGCAGTAAAAAACCAATGTGATAGCCTAATTAGGAGAGATAAATCGCCCAAATAGCCTATCGTAGACTAATTAGACTATTATAGCCTAATTTGCGGTTATCCCTGACTGTTAATAGCTTAATGATCAGGATTTTGTGCGAGCTTTCAGCCCAAACTAGAAGCTGTGTATTCCACAGCTAATGACTACACAAGTCAGCTGCAGTAATAATAGTTCACTGCAGTTGAATATTACAGTCAAACTCTTATAAAATTTAAAATATAATAAAGCCTGTTCTAATAATCATATATTATTGAAAATTTCCTATCATATATAATTTATGCTGATAAATCCAAATGTGCAAGTCCTTTTTTCCAAAAGTTTTTTGTATTCTCTTTTAAAATGATCATAACCATAAGACCCGAGAATTAAAACTCTATTCCCTTTTTTTTTTAACATATATTTCGGCTTCCATATTCCTACCATTCCTATGTTGTTCCTTATTATATATATAAACCGTCACCAAGACAAGAAATCCTTTTTTGCAGATTAATATTTGGGTATTAATTCCAAAAAATGATATTTGTACTTTGCCACCATATGTAAAAATATGCCGGTGGAGCATAATTAATCGCTGGCCTAAAATATAATAATAGGACCTTTTGATGTTAAATATTCTCAGTATGGTACATTGACCTTAATTTGTTAAAAAACCTTACTTGTTTGTTCTTATTTGGTCCAGAGTTAGAAGTTTTTATACAAAACCTTTATCAGCCTCATTTAAATTGCTCAAATTCTGAAACCTAGAAAGTATATAGCTAATACTAAATCACTCTTTATCTCTATCCTAAGTATATAGGTAAAATAAATTTGTGATATGACAAATTTGTGAGAGTTTTCTTCATTTAAAAGACAATGCCAAAAAAGCGCAATACAGTTTACATTTTAGTGCCTCACTTAATGTACATTCCATGGACCTGGTTAGTATATCAAATAAGCTCATTATATTTACCTACTTACATACACAAGTTCCAATGGTAACGTTTTTACGAGATTCTTGCGCATGCCCGGAAAAATCTGAAAAATCGACAGTCAAATTATGGTTAAAAACTTTTGTACTGTGGCTACTAGCATCTTTTCACTGATATTTGTTCTAAATCTTAACTACATGCAAGTTATATGTATTTTTTAATTACAAGTTTAAAAGATGCCTGTACACGACTTACTGCCTGCATTATTTTGCCTGTCGATTTGCGTGAGAGGTTTGCGGATTATATACAAAACACGTCACAAAGAAAGACAGCTGCATGGTTTTTAGCCAACAAAATGTTTCTTAGTAATGTGTCAGATAATTTACCTAATTGCCCACATAAGATTTAAAGAGAACACAGCCAGCTTGTCACCAAAATATTTATAAAAATAGACTCAAACATTGACTAAAGCTTGGCTTCCATCTAGCGCTAACTAGCGCTAATGAGCGGTAACCTGCGATAAAAAAATGAGCGGTAACTTTATCTTTAGTGGAAACTGAAAAAAAAAGTTACCGCTTGCTAGCGAGCGATAACTGGCGCTAAATATGATTTTTTTTTCATATTTAGCGCTAGTTACCGCTCAACATCAAAGAAAGCCAATTTTCTTTGTTCAGAAAGTGATGGAAAGTCTTTTTTTTTTCGAAAGTGGACAATTTTTTTTTATATTTCGTATCTTAAATAGAGAAGTTTTATTGTAATAAAGTGTTTTTTGTATGTAAAAACTGTTTTTGTGAAAAAATGGCTGAAAAAATAAGAAGACAAGCTCTCAGTATTCAAGAAAACGAAGAGTTATCTGAAGCTGTTCGAAAATATCCGTGTCTATACGACAAATCTAAGAAGGAGTATAAAGATAAAACATTAAAAGATTATTGAAAACTCCCTGCTCATCTCTTTTTTTGTAAATATCACGAACCCAAAAACTTCTTTTTCTCTTCATCAAAAAAAATATCCAAGTAAAGCTAAATCTTCTTCCTCTGAATCCATGCTTTCAACTGAAGCTTTGAAGTTAAAAGAAATAAACATAAATATTAACAATAATTACCGTTAGCTAAGTTACCGCTCAAAAAAAGTTACCCCTCGTTAGCGCTAGTTAGCGCCAGTTAGCGCCAGTTAGCGCTAGTTAGCGCTAGTTGGAAACCAAGCTTAACAAGATTGAGTTTTGTACCCAAGTGGAGTAATAAATTTAACAAAATCGATATATATGGCTACTCGCTATTAATTAAGATGTTCACGTAATTTCACGTAAGATTCTGCAGGGAAAGACAAACACCTCACATATATATCAATTTAATTATCGAGATAAATTTGCTTTATATCATGTAGAACTAAAAATGTTCTCTTTTTCTAACATATTTCTCAAACAAGCATCCCTAAAGTTGATACAAAACTTTAGCTGGTCTTTTTATCACCTCCACAAACATAATCCACAAGCTAGTTCGTATCGGCCAAATCGAAACTAAAGTCGGGAAAGAACATGGTATAAAATTTTATTTTTTTATTTTTTATTCTTTGTAGGGCGTGGTTTACAGATTACTTTATGTTTTTAATAGTTATTTTTGGTGAAGAGCGATACTCAACTGATATTAAAAATCATACTACACTAGCTGGCGGTTCGACTGTCGTGGCAAGTTAGAGTACATCACCAAATTTCCAAAAGGTACTTGCGTCTTCGTTGTTTTTTTTTGTTGTTGTTATGTTATTAACGCAACAATGCATTGATTTTTTTTTTCTTAGGCGGCCATCGTTATCACAATACGGGTGACGCAGCTGGTCTTGCAGCACGGCTGTTTCAGCGGGCAATATTTCGGAAACTCAGACTGCGCATGTCTAAACATTTTTTTGAATTAGGACTGGGGCGAGATCCGTTAAAATGTAAACATATTTTAGGCTAGCTAACCTTTATTTGGATACAGCTTTATACCCATTAAACACACTGAAACCTTAAAACTGAGATTTGATAATAAAAATTTATTCATTTATCAATAAAATTTTGAAAAAATTATTAAGTTTCATTTGTTTATCAGCTACCACAACAAGCTTAGATTTTATGTCTCTTTTTTAATGAAAACAGATACCCTCTCAGTCCTGTTAAATTCCTGTAAACACGAAGTTATCCTGGCAATAAATTTGGTTAAAAGAGGTAGTTGAGGCTTACGTGAAACCTTTTAGACATTAATTTAAAGTGTATCAGTACTTTAGAAAAAATTATGGTCTGTGACAAAACACGTTTTTTTAAAAAATTTTTTTGGTAAATTCAACATGGCCACTATAGAATTTCACCTAGCCTTGATAGCAAAAACGTTCTACATGTTCAAAGAACTTCAGAAAATTAGTTTTTTTTGCATAAAAAATGTTGGGGAACAAAATTTTGTCCCACACTTAGCTATTTCTTGGATACCTGTTTTTAGTATGTCAACCGACCTTCACAATACCCGAGACAAACCGGGTTGTTAGCTACTGATATGTACCTCTTGTGTACAAGGAAAGTTTTTAAAACAAATTTTATTTATATATAAATAAAAATTATCAATTTTACAAAATCCCAAGTGGGAATGTTTTAACCTTGGCCGACATGTAAGTGATTTTGTCGCTGGCAGGGTAATGTCGATTTGAAATTAACTTTTTAAAAAGAATGCTCAGCCGAAGTAAACATGTTTTAACATTTTCCAGCAAACCAAGAAAATTCTTCCAAATATACTAAGCTTAGGCATTTTAATTCTATTGTAACGACAAATTTTTCCCCCTTTATTTCAGGCTAGTATACAGGAAATAAAGCACTGTGAGTACAGAATCAACAGGATTCTGTACTCACAGTGCTTTAGTAAAATGGGCAGTTTTTTAGTCATTTTATTTTAGGGGGCATTTTTATTACTATGAAAGCAAACTTTCAGGAAGCCAAAAAGGACCAAGTTTTGTGGTTTTACTTTTGCTAAAGAAAAAACGCATTGTGAGGCATAAACTGTTGCGAATAAAGAAATGTCAAAAACTTTCGAGCACCAACTTATAAGTTTGAAAAGATAGAAAACGGTAAATGCCTAATTAAACAACCAATCTATATTTATGCCTGTCTTCAATAAACACCCACTCCCCCAACGTTGAGGCTCTAATAAACAGACCATTTCTTTATTCAAAAAGGTGCATTTAAATTAATTTTATGTGAATTTATGATAAAAATATAGGTTTGTGTTAAAGAGGAATATTTGTATTAATGTAACGCCTGTCTCCAGTAAACGCTGACTAGAAATTCTGAAAATTGAATAAACGCCCCACGCATTTATTAGAGAATTTTATAGTACGTTATATTTTTTAACAATTGTCAAGAAACTCAAATGCTATAAAATCAAACTAATGGGAGGCATTTATTGCATTTTTTGCTAAAATGGCTGCTTTTTTGCAGCTGTGCCAGACCACCTTACACATAATTTTTTTGGGCACTAAAATTTTAAATCAACAAATAAAACTTTTTCGCAAGAATATAATTGCCAGGCAAAAAATAGTTTTGTAAACGAGATGCCAGCTTGTAAGAATTTCTGACATTAATGAGTACCCATGAGTACAATTTTTTTACACGAAAAATACATATAATACTTATAAATATTCACAACTGATGATCATAGCATAGCATGAAACTTGAAGTTTTGTAAATATTTTATCCATTTATATATATATATATATATACACAGGTAAAGAAAACAATGGTTTGTATTTTCTAAACTAATAGTTTCATGCCGCCACACGGACGACAATCTTCAGTAGTAATAAAACCTAACCGTAAAAGTTGCAATACAATGGTATCAAAAATTACAATACAATGGTATCAAAAATGGACGTAAAAAAGATGTAAAAATGACGTCAGTCGCGTGAGTCGTACGTAGCCAGATAAAATTTGTTCATGCATTTCGCCACAATTTCAGTTCTTTTATTGAGCAGATTGTTATCATGGTAGATTGTAATTTGGTATTTTTCCTCCTGGCAGAGCTGACATGAAACACTTTCCGGGGAAAATGATCTGGATGTCTTTAAGATTTTCCAACTAATATTGGGGTTTCCATAAACTATTAGTTTAGAAAATACAAACCATTGTTTTCTTTACTTGTGTATTCGCTCTGTTGAAACAACATTGAGCACTTTATGAAGAAAGAAGAATAACCTTCAACGCATATATATATATATATATATATTGAAATATATCTCCGCTTTTCAAACACACATATATACTATAAATATACTACAAATACAATACTAGGGGACTCTTTGTTAATGCATTTATGGGAACTGAAAAACAAAAGAAAACTGCTATTTGCTAAACATGCGAGTATTATGTAATAAAAGATAATTTATATTTATATATGTATACATATTTTCACTAGAACTATCAAAATTCCACGGCAACAGGTTGTTCCATCTCGTATGTAAATGTTCTAACCTATAAAGCAAGTGAAATAAAAGGATAAAAAACTAACAAAAAACACCCAAACAAATTTAATAATGTAATGGAACACACAATAAGACAAAAGGGCAAGAATTGATTACTTTTTAAATATTTTAATATAAACAATATCAATCGTTCGTATATATTATTTCTCAAAAAAATATCCTTGACTTTTACATCTAGTTATACAACATTTAAAAGTTAGTCTAGGAACTTTCTTTAGCCAGACATGGTGGTCCCAATTGCAGCATCTAGCTAGCAAGCTATGCAGAGCTAGCTAAAGGTTTGAACAAAATCATAAAAAGAATAAAAAGAACCTATAATTGTGGCTGAAAATTTTTTTGAACTCTGCGTATGAATACTACCTAGCTTGTGAATGTTGGAGCAATACTTACTACTACTTACTAGGTATATATTAAGGTATATAGCTATCTATTCCATCCATGTTTGTCCATTTTTGCACTTTTGTATATATTACCCATTCAGCCCAGCAGCTGCACACATGATTATCTAAAAGAGGCATTGCGTACGGTCAATTTTTTACATTAAAAGTAAAGTTATATCATTATGGTGCCTTTAGGTTTAAATACCCAGCATATTTGACCCTACCAGTAAATAACAATACTAATAAATTAGGAATCAAGTCCATTACATGCCAAAAAAGAAAGCAATTTTTTACACTTTCAGCACATTTTTTACCAAAAGTTTGTCAAAACAGTAATTTTTCAGAAGTACTGATACAAACTTAATTTTTTCTTTACCTGTTAGATTGTTCTTTTAGCTTTCTAAAAAGGTATGCCGCACCAGCTACATAACTTCACACTGCCCACAAATTCAAAATGATTTAGTGTAACTTTCATTTTCCCAATTTCGATCAAAAATGTATGGCTATATTAGACCAAATTTGCCCCAGCTTCTTCTAGCTCGTCTATGTTGTGATGCACACCATCGCCCGCCAAACGGCTTCAATAATTTTGAAAAACTAAAGCAAATCCGCTGAAATTGATTTAATGTGTGCAAAAACGATATGGAAAGTGTATCTACTTATTTATCGAAGCTGTTTTTATTCTCGGCCGCCATTTTGCGCCCGCAACGTGCTCAAGCAACCAGCGCATGCGCAGTCTTACTTTCCGCGCTGAAACAGCCGTGGCAGAGGCTCTCGACGATAGAGGAAATTCTTGAAAGACGCCATCAGATCAGGATGCAGAAATGTAAAGGATTTCCAACGATCTTCTCAGCAGTTCGTGCGACGTGAGGTGTTTGCTGGTGAAAAAATTCCTTCAATTTTCCGTCGTAAATTCAATCCAAATAGAAAAAAAATATTTATCTTTTTAGAGTTTTAAGGCATAAAAATGAAGAGGTTATTTATGTTAACAGAGGCGATGATGCAATCAAAACAAACAAATGCAGAAACTCTATTGGACATACGGGCGTCATCTTGTCTTGATGACATACAAAAACAACAAAATATGCTTTGCCTCTGTTTTTCTGGTTGTAAAAAAGGAATGTATCATATCAAGTGAGACTTGTACCAATCTAGTATTCTTCTACAGTAAATAGCTAAATATTGCATGTTGTAATTTGCGTCTTTGTTAGACTTCTTGCAATAATCGTTACTGAAGAAGAAGCACAGAAATGATAACAAATGCTTTAAATAAAAAAAGAAAAAACATTTTGTTATTTTGTGAACTTTTTTCTTCTCAATTCAATTAATTTGATTTTGATCTCTGCTTCGTTTTTAAAAGAATGGAATCTTTCTGTGAATCCTAAATATGCTATTGAGCCAATCACCAAATTTGGAAATAACCATGATGTCAGTGCAACAACAAAACAACTCAGTCGACTGTGGTATATTTTTCATTGCTTTTGCCGTCGAATTGGCGCATGGATTAAAACCAGAAGCGAGTAAGTACGACGTGTCGAAAATGCGCGATCATTTGCTAACGTGTCTTCAATTGGAAGAATTTCCTCCGTTTTCAAAAGAAGAAACAAAAACGGTAAAGATGAGCAGTTCTAAATATAAACATATTTTGTGTTTGTCGACAAATGTACGAAGAAAATGAGAAAAAACAATTTTATTGTTCAATGTTCCAACTGCGAAGAATGGTTCCATGAAAAATGTGTACATATTCCTAAACAAGTATTTTTAAAAGACGACGAACATTTACGTTGGACATGCCCGGCTTGTTAACAGAACATTTTTTTTTTTGTATTTGTATTATATAAAGCAGTTTTCAGAAAACAAATTTTTCGTGATAGTACAAAGTACATATTTTCTTCAACAAGAAAATTAGAAATATGAAGAAGAATAGCACTCCATCGGAGTTGCTTTATTTCCCACGGAATGAAATATATTTCATATATCGTGACCACAATTTGGCCGAACTAGCCATCACCATAATAAATCCAGCACCATATTTGTTGTATTCTTGTTTACATAAAATTCCAGCGCAGGGCAGAAATAAACTTTTGGAGGACAATAACTATTCATAAATTATTTTTCGGGTATAATTATCATAAATTATAAGCAATCGTGTGACCACCCTGTTCCCGGGCCTTTTTGCAAAATGCACTGGAAACGAGGTTGTGAAAATTCCACTTGGTAAAAAAAAGTCGACTAAAAGAGATCAGTATACAGTTTTAGTAGCAAAGAGTCACTTGCAGAAAATTCATTTACGTTTTACCGACTAAATTTTGAATCTTTCACTTAAAAAAGAAAACATAATACTATTAAATAAAATTTATCATTGAGGATTTCTCAGTAGACTTCATAATACAATAATAACTACCATATATCTCTTTATAATGTCTTTATTATGTAATACACTTATCCCGGCCGTATTGATCCACGCACAATGTACCATACCACGGTTTTATTTTAGCAAGGATATCAAGAAATTTTATCTCTATGCCATCAATTACTACATCATCATCATGTTTTTGGAAAGAGTTTTGGAATAAATACAATATGGGATCCATTTTCATTTTAATAGGTAATGGTGCAACAAACTCTTGTTCTGCCCATGATTCTAAATCATTGGTAGGCTTTGATCCGAATGAGATTACTTCTTCTCGCGAAAATTGACTTAAGGAGTTATCTAAGTCTGAATCTTGAAACTGACTACAAGCTGTACTCTTCCTGTTAAATGACGCAACCAGATTGGCGCCCATCCGTTCTCGATTGCATTCGTCAATGGCTTTAAGTGTGTTTTCAGTGTGTTCTTGCGTTGTGTACCTTCTTTGAATAGCAAGTCGCGATCCCATTGTTACATGTGTTAAAAAGTGCGTACCAAATTCATTGATAAAAGCATGGAATATCCTTTTAGCTTCACCGTCCTCCATTGTCACTATAGTGTTCAATTCTTTCAAAGCTTTTCGAAAGGTTTCAGTAAATCTAGGTGGGTTTAGATAAGAAATTTGTAGAACGTATTCTGCACACGTGGCATCGTTGATAGTGACAACACCCTTTTTCTTCGCAAAATACTCAACATTTGCTTGAGTGGCTTTACTTTGACTTGATGAGCTTTTGTACAGTTCCTTGATCGTAGTGGAAAGTTCAACTCCTTTTAGTTCTCCACTGATATCGATTGGGGGGTTTGTTTGAAACGATCTTTCTGTTTTTTCAGATTTTATCAGTTGTCGTTTATATCCCTCAACGTTTGAAACGACGTTAATTTTCTTCGACATATCGCATTTTCTTACTTGACGAACTGTAATTCCGCTATGCAAAGCATACCGAGTGTCCTTGTCCTGTACGACTGGCGAAAAAATATATGCTGTTTCAAATCCAGGATCTTGTTCTACTTCAGTGCTATACGGGTTTCCTTTCAAAATATTATATCCAGTCATCGCAGCGACGATATTTGAGTAGGGCTCGTGTCCAGGGTCGCAGAACTCGCCAATGCAATCATTCAACGTTGTTTTGGTAGGACGGGAATCGCTGTTAGTTGATCGAACGGATGATAATAGCGTTGTTTTTAACTTGTGAAGTATTTCTTTATGGCGAATTTCATCATTTGGGGAGCATAAAATCAACACTGCGAATCCCAGAAAATACAATTCAAATATTAAAATCTTCATCGTGAGAAAAAGCACCTACAAAAATAAGAGCAAGATGGATTTAATCACGAAAGAGCTAAGGAGATTTTTAAAATTTCGTGAACGAAAATATAGCACGGTAAAAACGTCGAGGAAGTAAATTTCAGGAAGATATCCACATAAGCCACATTTGACTGGAGGCCTGTTTATAATAAAATATATAAAAAAATAATAAGAACTTAAATTATTTTTTTTGATGAATTGAAGCAAAAATATTAGGGTAATGACCGGCTTGTGAAAATTAAAATGTGATTAACTTTAAGAGAAATACTAAATGAAAAGGTTTATTTATTGTTAATTAATACCTCCCTGCTTTGCAGACTGCTTGTTATGCATCTTAAATGATAGTGAAAACGAGAAAAGCCTCATAAACCTGAACATGCAAAAACGCATTAGATATTGTAAATGGTTTTTAACATCTTTAACAAAAATGACGTAAAAACTATATATAGAAACAGACAAACAAAATAAACAAAAGAACAAAGCTAAAGACATATAAACATTTTAAATTGAATCAAGTTATTGCAAAATATTAAAATATTTACCAGTTCTAACTTGTAAAGGCCTGAAAAATTGGTTAATAGATTGATAAATTTGTTATGTTACGCCTTATTGGGTACGTACATCAAGAAGAACTGAATTTGGGTAAACAAATATATGCTCCATTGCACAGCATGTAGAACATAAATAAATTCGCTAAAAGTAAAAAAAAAGAAAAGAGCGACGCGCACTAGTAAGCACAGATGGTATATAAGCGTTGTTCGAAGTTGGAAGTAAACAAAACGATACGCTTCATTAAATAATTACAGAAAATAATTGCAGAAAATAATTACAGAAAAATATTAGACTGAGATTTCAAAGTGAAAACAATGGGTCTTTTACAGTAGAAAAAAAAGTGTAATGACCAGCCTGGCTAGAATTTTTATACAGTATTCTCTCCAATTAACGGACACTCTAAAAGGCGGACACCTCTGATTAGCGGACACTTTGGTCATACACCGGCCGTTTTCTGGTCAAAGTCTAATAAAAAACTTTCCAAAAAGCGGACACTTAATTAGCAGACACTCTAATTAGCGGACAATATTTTTTTGCACCAAAGAGCAAATATGGCTTTTCTTTCTCTCCAATTTGCGCACAGTCCAAAAAAATCAAAGGCGAGCAAAGAAAAATAGACAAAAATGAATAGTTCAGATGAAGTAGATTGGAAAGTAAGCTCCCTAGAAAAATGCGTAGATGAATATATTCGAAAATAGTCTGGAAATATAGAAGAGATTTCATCTGATGACGATGACGAAGATGGTGATAATTCTGTGATTGAAAAAAAGAAGTTTCTATTGCCACAACGCTAACAATGCTTGACGAGCTTATAGAATTAAACGATCTCAATAAAGAGGAAAGGGAAACTCTTCGTCCATTAAGGAGAGACTAGAGATCGTCAAGATAAATAGCAGAAAGCAACAATTAATTAAAGACTTTTTAAAATAAAATCTTTAATCATTTATCAATCATTTGTTAAAATTTGTTTGAAAGACTTTAAAACTCTGTGAAGATTGAAAGTTTGGTTCGTTATCATGATGTTAATATTATATTATCATTTGTTATTTTTCCTTTGTGATGCAAAATCGGCTTTATTTTCTAATTTGCGGCCTAAAATGTTGAACTTTCCAAAAGGCGGACACTTCCAATTAGCGGGCACTTTGGTCATACATCGATGGTGTCCGCTAATTGGAGAGTATACTGTATTCTTAAAAAAAAGCGTGTAAATACAGAAAGCAAACCACCGTCCGTATTAGACAAAAATGATTCTTCATATCTAATTATGATCTAATTAAAAGTATAAGAAGTATTCTATCGTCAATGCTTGATTAAACTACAGTTAGCTCCCGGTAACTATCGTTCCCCTCCTGAGTCTATTTTCTTCGCACAACGCCAACTTTTTACTCGAGAAAAAGACAGGTAAATGTCAGATTTTTTTTTTTTTAATTTTTATTAATGATGTAATAGATAGATAATGTTGGCCTCATTTTAGACAAAATTTGACTTAACGGGAGCTTCGTTTAACTCGAACATAACTTCTTTTTGCTACGTTGCATAGTTATGATACTTACTGAGTTTTCATACTTATCTATTCGGCACCTGTTTGCTAATTATTTAGATCCCGTACATCTCAGAGATTTAGATGTTGGCTATTACTCGAAACTACCTGTAAAAATCCCTATGAAATCCTTTCAATCGGGAAAATATAATAACTTTCGTTAGGATTATCCTTAGACTTAAAGCTTACAAGACAAATTTATTTCATTATGGAAAATCCTTCTGAGAATTTTGGTCACGTGATTAATCCAATTACCCCGATTTTTTCGGATTTTACCCGAAAATCGGGGAAAAACGGATATTTGGGCAATTTTTGGCCTTTATTCATGCGAACTATGTAAAACCGGAAAATATGTTAAATAACTTTATTTGAATGTCAGAAACTTTAAACGGAATCTAAAAATTCGCTGTAGAAAGTAAGTAATTGAATTCTAAGCAGATAGTGATATATTAGACAAATTTCAAGCTTTCGATGACGTCACAGAAAAAGTGCTAACATAAACAAAAATATATTGCTGCCATTTTGTTTCTTTCATTATGTATTATAAGTGTTCCAAGTTTGATTCCATGTGGACACGCCTGTCAAAGGTTATGGAGGGGCGGAATCCTCCCACCCCCTGGACATAATATATTCGAAATACCCCGGACCAGATAGGGTAAAGACGAATTATTTTCCTCGGTCTCTTTGGAGGTTCGAGTTACCGGGAGTTAAGTTTAATTTCAAAATAAAATAAATAAAACGCCAAGAAAAGAAAACTACAATAAATTTTCTGTTGCACACTTCAGTCCTTTCTCCATGTCTTTTTTCAAGAACTTTCTTTTACTAAAAATATGCTTTTTTTATTTCTTTTCCCTTCCTAAACAATTACGAAAGTTAGAGTTAAGGTGGTTCCCCTAGAAAAAAAATCTAAATTTCAAGAATTGTCATTTAGCTGTTTTCGGACAACAAATTTAGGTTTTTATTGCGCATTCTGCCACTTTTTCCAACCAACCGCAAATATAAGTGCATGGCAACGCCCATAGCAACCATTTTCGCATTTTTAGACAGCTTTCTTGCCCCTCCGTCGATGTTTAATTCGTTGCAATTGCTAGATGATACTTTAGGGCCTCCTAAGACAATATATGACAGTTCTGAATATTAAATGTGGTGTTCCACAAGCATTCAGAAAGCTTTCTAAACGACGCACCCTCCGAAGTGAACTCGTCAGAGTTTACTCGTCATCAACTTAGGTATTTGGTGCTTTTCAGGTCGAAATAGTGCTGGCGTACACCTTTTGTCGATCCACAAGTCAAGAATGTCCATAAAATAATCTTTAAACCAGTTTTTTGCCGTTTAAATTAGGAATCCACGCGAAACAAGAATTCTCAAGATCGAAGCACCCACGCTTTACAATTTCTTCTGTGGATGCAGGCATTAGTACCACCTAGTGTTTAAATGAAACCGATTTTCAAATCCAAGTTTTGTCTTTCAGTTATTTTGTCGAGATATTGCCTGTTTCGCCCTGTTTTAGCTTTTCTGTCGTCCAAAAAATACCGCATCAGTTCTCCGGAAGACGAGTCAGCCTTGCGAAAATGCGCTTCACTCAATCCATACACGTGACCCTTGAGGAACAAAAGCGGCCAAAAAGGCGCTTGAATAACGCATGTTATTCAGTTATTTGGTTAGGCGTCGAGCAGCAAAATGTCATATTTTGCCTATACTTCTCCTAGCAACGGGTAACCATGGCAACCAATCAATGAAATTTTTGACTTAATTTTGTCGTACCGTCACATACTATGATATCCTCATCAAGTATCTTCAGAAAAGACAATCCTCTGCGATATAGTTTTTTTCTAGGGGAACCGCCTTAAGGAATCAGTATGCAGGTTATGACTAGAAAATAAGCTACTTGAGATTTGACCAAAATCTTAAGTTTTTGTTTAAAAAATGGAACAGACCTATTTCCATATCCATTTGGTTCCGCGAAATATGCATCCTCAAAATGCAGAATAACATGAAAACGAGATTAGTTATGAGCAAATTTTTAGTTTGCAGCGAAGTAGTGCAGATATCGTTTGTTTAATTGCAATATTGCAAAATTAATTTGTCTTACAGATTGTTATTAACATTTGGTGATAATATGGGATAATAGCATGTATCATTGGACCGTTCTGATGCTTTTGTTTATTATTTTTGGTGTTAAATGAGCTAGGTATTAGCTAGCTTTGAATAAGATATGAGTAGCTAACTATTTGGCTGACTAACTTGTTCCAAACAACCGTGAAATTTCAAGCTGTTTACCCAAAATTGGTGATGTTGCTTGTATAAGTCCTGTGTCTCCAGTTATTGAGTGTACCTTGTTTTTTAAACAACATCTGTGAAAATAACATTAGCCAGGCTTAGTGACTGTGGTTTTAAAATAGTAGTTGAGTTGACCTTGCCTTAAATTGTTAATTTTTTTTTCAAGTGAGGGTAGTTTTGGAGGGTATTTTTTAACTCACATTTTACACATTTGTGATTTTAGAATTAGGATACTAATTTGACTTGGTGGGAAAAGTTGGACTTTAAACCTTTCTTGGAATGTTCTTGCTTATTTGTGTTAAATTTAAGCCTCTACCATAGATTGTATTGGTTAAAAAAGTTATCTAAAATTTCAAAATATAAGGTTGACTAAAAGGATGATATCCTAATTCTTAAATTTTGTATTCAGAGAGTTACCATCTCGGTATTTTTTCAGGCAAATGAAATTGTCCAGTGATCGGTTAGAAACAAATATTTCCTTGAGAGGATCACTTCACAAAATAATTAAAAAATTGTTGCTTAAAAAAACACAAAACATTTACTGACATACTGTCTAAAATTATAAATTTCTTTAAAATTTTGTCCACAAAATGCTTGTCATGTCGAACTTTAATAAGTGAAAACAATGTGAAATTTTTTTGTGACGTCAAAAACAAAATTTTTGGTTTTGTATTTTCACTTTGAAATATTTCATTGAGATTATTTTCTGTAAATAAACAATTGGAATAATTCTGCAAGATTAATTTTCAAGATTTAAAAAAATCAAGAAAACAAAATACATAAGGACCTGGTTTTTAGGAACATTGAGACTGAGATTTTGATAAATATTAAGCACGTTTACAGCTGAATATTATTTTATTTTCATTTTTTTCATCATAAAAACCTAAAAAAATGAGGTGCCATTTTAAAAAAAGGACTTTACTTTTTCTACATATGGGGATTTATGATAAGCTCTATGCTCTATCAATTCATATTACTTACAAACTGTAAGTATTAAGGTTAACCATCACAATGCTTTATACAAATATACGATTATTGACAGTCAGTAAGAGAGAGAGTAGTGACAGTTACAAAATATTAATTTTAAATATCAGTTTACACAACAATTGCTGAAAAAATGATTTGTTGATAACTGATGCAGCCAAGCTATAGTTACAACCCTGGAAAAAATACTTGTGAAAATGCTATAAAGAAAATCCAGTCTTTTCAGGGATTTAGCTTAGCTGCTGGCTACTTTGGCTTAGCTACAGTAAGCTAATTTTAATTTTTAAACTGATCAGAAGTAATATGAAGTGCCACTGAGCGTTAGTAACTGTAAATGGAGTTTTAGTTCTAAATTTACTTGGAAACAGTAAATAGAAATGTATTCACTCACATTATTCTAAAAACATAGCTGGGTTTAGCTAACATATACCAAAGATACGCCCCTTAAAATCTACAATATTTTAACTTTTCTGTCACACTACACTACCAAAACCCTCTTTATAACTGTGTAACTACGATTATGTGAAACTGCCCAGTTAAAAGCTGTAAAAGTCAACATTTTGTTGATACATTCTTCAAACTTGCATGTAAACAACCAGCATCCCCAAATTTGCTCATAAACTAATCTCGTTTTCATGTTATTCTGCATTTTTGAGTATGTATATTTCGCGGAACCAAATGGATATGAAAACCTTCCAACAATTATTCTTTTACGCTCCATCAATGTCCATTTTAATAATAAGTACAAAACCAGTAACAATATTAAGATTAAATTTGTCTGATCTTTGTAACAAGAAAATTTATATTCACTGCCAAGGTATTTGCTTTTTATCACTCGGGCCTGTGGGGAAATAAAATCTTTTATCATTCGATATGGTGTATGTCCGTGAGACTACTTGGTGGGCGGCTCAACAAATTTCACAAAATGGCGTTATTTACAAACAATGCAATTTATTTGTTATAAAATCTCATTATTGGTTGCGGTAATTAAAAATACAAGTTTTTCCATTGCTAAGGACATTATCAGGAAATGAAACCCAATAGCAGGTTTAAAACCTACAAAGCAAAATGTTTTCGTCCATATCAAAACTTACACTCCTGCGAAGCTTGCAAATTTTTTAGAGTCGATTTTGGCTATTCCAAGGAAACAATGGAAAACCGATGTCCGGGATTGTAGACATCTATAATTTCAAACTAACCGATTAAATATGTTTTCCTATTAAAAGTACAAAAATTATTTCATAATTTTTACGGCTCTCCCTCCTGTTTTTGCAATAGTGTTAAAGAATTTACTCAAATAAAAACACATTTATTAAAGTATATACGTTTCTACAAGAATCCAATACAATCGATCAATTTATAACTATATCAAATTAGAAAGATTTAAAATCCTCATCTCTAGTGTGGTAACAATTGTCCTTCTCTTTTTAGGCATTTTCCACATAATGTATACCAGAGGTGAAATTTCGCATTTTTTATTTACCAAAAACTAAATCAATTTCAGGTATATATTGAAATCCAGCATACACAATGCCTTGTGTTCGGCTATTAGCTCTATATTCAAATTTAAAAATGTGGATTCCTGGATTTGATGCTCCTCTGCGACTGTACTGTCATCCAAATCATGCTGACAAAACAACGCAAAACCCAACCTTTGATTTTCTACTCTCCCTTGAGTCAGTTTAAAGAGAAAGTCAAATGTATAACCTTCAGGGGGTGGTGTTTTAAGGTTAAAAAATGCCGTTATTGAGTTCATTTCTGAATTGTATGCGGTTGAACTTTAGTTAAAGGGTCATTTTTTTTGCCATCCAAGATAGGTCATGTATAGCCTATTTTTTGAAATTGCAGACACGATTTTGTCACCTATAATGAGCTTACATTTACTATTCGTCACCTTGTAATGAAGCAAAAATAATTTATCTTCTTCGGGCTTGTGGCGTTCCAGGTCTTGTCTCAGCTGTTCAAATCCCTGTGTTGTTTTGACACCTATTTTAATGCGCTTTTTAACAAGCTCTTCGAGAAGCAAACTAGCCGAAACAGAGTCAGCTGAAAAAGCGTATTGACAAATATCGTCCGTGCTACCGCTACTCGGGATGCACTTTTGTAACAGAGAATCGCATTCATCGTTTACTCCACATGTGATTTTTTGACTTTTTCGACAAGCAACTTCACCACGTACCGATACACAATAGTTATCATATAACCCACTAACCTTCTCCAGGATTTTTTCATAGTCTAAATTCTTTAAATGGTCATCTCCTTTGTGAAAGGAATCTCTAAATATATCTATGATCGGAGCCATTTTAAATTTTATAGGTAAAGGCGCAACAAATGATTGAGAAGCCCATTTATACAAGTCGGACGCAGGTTTTGAGCCAAAGGAGGTGACACTTTCCA
The DNA here is from genome assembly GCA_030067915.1 of Hydractinia echinata. Classification (NCBI taxonomy): domain Eukaryota; kingdom Metazoa; phylum Cnidaria; class Hydrozoa; order Anthoathecata; family Hydractiniidae; genus Hydractinia; species Hydractinia echinata. Next base: position 23,893 of record JASGCC010002601.1, read on the forward strand.
TTTGAATATCACTATCAACACTATCAAGCGTTTGTACTTTGAAAGCTTGTGCAGTCTGTGCTGCTTTTTTGAATACGAAAAGAAAAGATTGACGCCCATTCTGTCCTTATTGCATTTATCAATTCCACTGATGCCGCTGTTTGCATACTCATCTCTTGTGTAGCGTCTTTCGATAGCAAGTCGAGAACCCATGGTAGCATGTGTCAGATAATGTGTTCCAAATTCATTTAGGAATTGATAAAAATACGTGGAAATAGCATCATCGTCACCTGCAGCTACAACTTCGTTCAGCTTAAGTAAGCCTCGTTTAAATGTATCAGAAAATGGGGGTGGATTCCATTTGGATATTTGAAGGCTGTATTTCTGCACATTTTGCGTCATTAACACTTAGTAGACCCTCCATGCGCTTAAAGAATTCCGCATTTTGTTGGGATTCTTCACTTGCCTCAAAGGAAGATTCGTAAATGGACTTGATTGTTGTTGATGCATTCAAAATGCCAACATCAGCTTCTAGTTCTATCGGAGGGTTGCTTTGAAAAGGAGCTCCCAGTAACCTTGGATTTGACTATTCTGTTTCTATATTGACTAAAACTTGACACAGTTCTAGAGTTAGTCACCAGATTGCATTTCCGTACTTGTCTTACTGTTATTCCACTATGAAGGGCATACCTTCTGTTATGGTCAGCACCAATTGGCGCAAAGATGTACGCAGTTTTCAAAACCAGGATCTTGATTTACAGTTGTTGAATAGGGATTTCCTATGAAGAAATTAGACAATTAAAACTATGATATCTTCGCAATTGTTTTTAACTGAGTTCGACTAGGAATTGGCTCAATATTAGCCTTGGTGCCCCTATTTACCCGGGCGAGATTAAATCTTACTTTTATTTTGTATGTTTTGGTTATAATTCGGTAATTAACACCTATAAGGTTAGGAAGAAATGAATAGTTATATAATTTTAGTTTTCGACGAGATTTGAGTACTCTCTTTTTTCCTAACAATACTGCTAACGTTTTATATTTATGTTTATTCGTTTTGTTTAGTTACTTATATTTACTCATTAGGTTTGGTTGCCTTAGTTTACATACGCGAGTAAGAAACAGTAAACGTTGAATAATATAGATATTATCATGTCATGAACAAGCGAGTTTATTCTAGGCTACGTTTCGACAGCTACAGCTGCCATGGACGGGCAATGATCGTAATCATCTTTGGCTATTTATTATTTGAAGAGATAATTAGAGGATTCGAAATCAACCAATCAGATCACAGCAATTAAAGTAATTAAATTTTTTCACGGACCCGGATGGAAGCAAAGGAAAGATTTTAATCAATCTATTGCTTATTATTCAATGACAATGACTGAACAAATAAGTGGTCATATTTTTAAAAAAAAAAAAAAAACAGTAAACGCTTTGCTTTGTAAGAATACTGTTTTCCCGTTTTAACATAAATATTCCTTAACTTTAAAAAATCATAATGATATATTCTTAGCACAAATAAGATTGAAAGATATGAGAATGCAAATTAGTGTAAAAATCACCCTAAGGTACTGTTGGTAAAGCAGTTTAATTTAACCGAAAGACGGACAGCTAGAGAAATCCTTTATATGTTGTTTTTTGCATTTAGGATGCTAGCAAAATTTAGAGATGAGCATATTCTTTGGATATTCGTTTTGTCTAATTTTATCTTGGATATTCTCATAGAGTATATTCTTATAAAACAGGATGTGGAATTAAATAACAAACCTTTGATCAAGTTATATCCAACCATTGCAGCAACAATATTAGCATATGGCTCATAACCGGGATCGCAGTAAGGTCCTGAACAGGGATTTAAAATAATTTCTTGGTTCACGCTTCTTACTTGACCTGGCTCTGAGGGGGGTTTCCTTGAAATGTGTTGTGTCTTGCTACGTTTAACCTTTGCCCATCTCTTGCATCTGTAACATTAAATCGTGTTTGTAAAGGAGAAGTTAGCTTATATATATTATGCTTTTGATTGTACCTCTTTGAAGATGTTGCAATGTTTTGAACCAACAATATGAACAAAATAGCAGACTTCAACATATTTGCGAGTAATTTTAGATCTGCTAAAAAAAACAAAAACAACAGTTATATATGTGTTTCATTAATTTGGGGAGTTTGAGGATTACCTATTATTACTAATACAGGAAGTTGATGTATTGTGTAGTACATGATTAACCCTAGTCTTGCTAAGGTGTGTGTTTGTGTACATTGGGGAGGCGTTTGGTTATGATTTTATTATATATTAGAGCAATCATTAAAATTGGACACTAAAACATATGGAAATATTTTAAAATAATAATAATAATCAGGTCCTCTAGAGTACCGAAATTAAGGCGGGAATTATTATTATTAGGGATTGGGTGGAACAAATGGGGGAAGTAGAATGCATCAATAATCCCTTTGCATTTATGAATTGCAGTATTTTTTCATTCAGTTAAATGACATGTCACAAGGCCAGAATCGGCAATAATATTCAACATCTGGTATTTTTGTCGTACTGTTGTTATCATCGAATGCGGCATATCGACCTTTTTTATTCCCTTCTGTTTCTTTCTCCACAAAAAAATCTTAAATTATTTTGCAAGCAAATTTCTGTTGGATTTAAAAGTGTCCGCGCAATTCATAAAGTCGACTTGGTATCCCGACTTTTTGACATACTAAAAATGTTTAAATTTCTCGTAACCAATCCTTGATTCTTTGACTTTATCTCACTAACCAAAGGTATTGAAAATTACTTGTTAGTCATTCCAAAAAAATCAATCGTTCTGAAAATTCATATTTTGTCAATGAGAGTAATGATTTTCAATTTGGCTTGCTTTTCTGGAGAAATGGCGAGTTGATGCTGTTTGTCAACTTTGTAAAATGGCCGAAAATGTGCAATTGCTTTATATGATGTTACATTTTTACATATTTTTTGTTGTAAATAATGAAATGGAAAAGAAGTGTGCACCCTAACGGAACCTTTACACCTCCGTCACCTTGATTATTTATATAAAAAGTTTCTTAGAAAATTAAAACATTTTCTTGAAATTTTTGTTTGTAATCTGCTATTTTCACGAATACTCTGTATCGCAAAAAAATAAGAAATGCGCGATCGCTTACCTTTTCCGTCTTATCTGGTCAATTTAGTTACTCGCCAGATTTTATATTTGTTTAGTAAAACCAATGGTTTTACCATTCGAATTATTTAACCTTTATTTGTTCTGGTCTACTTCCTTATTTACTCGTTTTTTATTTTCTGTATTTATTTGGCAAATGGAGCGTGTTGATTTTATTTGCATGTGCTTATTGGTGCGATCAATGTGTTTCACTTCATTGCCTGCTGTTTCAGGAAATAGACGTTTTCTTCATTCTAAATCTCATGCCAGTATTTTTGTTTTTGTACAAACTTAATGATGCGTAACATCGCACAATTTAATTTATACAAATCAATTTCTGAAATATTTTGTACAGTAACAGTAACAGTGCGTAAATTCCGAATTGGTGCGAAAATTGTTTATTGTTCCTTTATTGACTTATTTATTTTGACAAGGTTTAAATGCGGGAACGCAGTTACTTTTTCACCGCGAAATGTAAATTTTGTTAAGTAACTAAAATATCAAACTTCGTAAACAGGAGCAGTACTATTACTTGACCGGCTAGTTATTAATTACTATCTTGTTGTGCTAGAAAAAGTTCGTTTTGATGATGGAATATTCGAAATGATTTAATTTTCTTTTCGTTT
>JASGCC010002602.1:0-27644 GCA_030067915.1 Hydractinia echinata
TTGAAACTGTTGATTACCAATACTATTGTTACTTCTTTGTTTTATCACCAATACTACCAATTATAAAAAAATAATTACCAATATTATAGGTTGTTACCGTTTTCCCCAAAACAGTCACAAATACTGTTGCATGTTGATTGTTTGATTTCTTCTGTACTTGATGCATGTATCACAACTATCTAAAACTTCAGTAATTATGTAAAGTAAAGATGTCTGAATCAGTTGCATCAGCATTTCTCTAAAGCTGCTAAAGCTTTCTTTTAATCGATGTGCAAACTGTTGACACAATTTCAGGGTCACTTTTTCTTGATTTTTGTACAAATTATTCATCATCAGACATACTTGAGCAGAAGTCTTTTCAATTTTCATATTTTCCACTAAGCTAAGCAGGTATAATGAAACATTTTGATGCATTAATTTCTTTACCATCTCCAAATTTGAATACTGTTAATGATGGTTCTCTTTTGATGAAGCATCGTCTTCTAATAGACTTTCTATAAAATATAGTTTAAACAAATATACCTAACTGTTTTTTGTGCAACTTGAATCCAAAACTGCCATGTTGAATGTCTTACCAACAAGAGTTTCCGTGTAAAATTGAAGTTTGATCACATCACTTTTACTTTTGGCTTTATCTGGGCACTTCTGAGCAAGATGGTAAATTTTTCCACATTGTAACATCTGATAGATCCGACGATCTCACATTCTCCCCTCTGTCACTTCAATTTCCACTGCTTTTGTGGTAATTCTTTAACCTATACTCTTGTGGTTCTAGTTGTCCATGATACTATTAAACCCTGTCTGTTCCGCCCTCTGCTGCATACCTTGAGTGGGAAACATTGCTATGTGAAGCATCATAGAATGTCTCATTGAAAGTACTATCACCTGAAACCCTGTTTATATAAATTGCACTATTATCACATATCTTTTTTTTTAAAAATAAGTTTATTTTGCAAAACACGATTCAGTGGAGCTTAAACAACAACTTGTTCTAAAAGCATCTAATGGGCTGGTTACACGTACCCGAAGTGAAAGTTATACCGAAGTGAAATTTTTTGTGAAATTTTTTGTGAATTTTTTTGGGTTACACGTGCCGAATTGGAGCCCGAAGTGTGTTTTTACCCGAAGTGAGTTTCACTTCGCCTATATCATGCCGAAGTGAACTAAAAAATGTGAACTTTGCTTCGAGTTTTCAGCACAAATGAAATTTGTTATAAACAACATGGACGACAAAAAAAGGTTGATGGTTATTTTGTCTTGTTTAAGTAGCATTTTAACTTCCACACTCCTTTTGCTTCAACTCCATGGAGTGGTTTTGCTGAAAATTATGCAGCAGAAAATACACTTGGCAAACTTAACGAATGACGCAATTATGTCAAGATGTTGGCGAGATATCGACGTGCCAGGTTGAGGTTAGCTATAATAATTATTTTCTTGCTATTTTTTGTTCATTCTCTATTGTTAGTGTATCCAACCCTGCGTTCCAATCTAGATGCACTCGACAGAAAAGAAATGTATGGGTGTGTCCTGGGAGAACTGATCAATGGTGGGAGAATTTGTGCTGCCAAAGAATGTCTGAAGAGGAATGGAGAAAAAATTTTAGGATGTCAAAAGAGGATTTTAAAAGGCTTGTCGACCTCGTCAAACCATATGCAATTGAAAGATCTTCTAAAGTACGTCAAGATATTATCAGCCTTGATAAGAGAGTTGCAGTAACTCTCTACTACTTGAAAGATCAAGGTTCCATGAAGATGACAGCAAACGCATTTGGTATTGCACGCTGCACTGTTGGTCAAGTAGTTCAAGAAATATGCGCATTACTTGCAAAACATTTGGGTCCACAACTCATCAAGTTCCCTATAGAGAAGGAGTCATCATCACAATTCCTGCACCGATTTGGATTCCCTCAAGTGATAGGCTGTATTGATGGGACCCATATACCTATTAGGCAACCGATAGAAAATGCCCATGATTATACATGTCATACAAATTATACTATTCAATCAACTGTCAAGCTATTTGTAACGCGTATGGGCAATTTATCAATCTGGAAGTAAAATGGTCGGGAAGTGTTCATGACGCAAGAGTTTTCTCCAACAGTCATGTTCAAAAACAATCTTTGAAGGAAAATTCCAATTATTTCACAAAGAGTTGTTACCAGGAGAAGAATGCGTACCACAACTATTACTTGGAGATCCTGCCTATCCCTTGCTACCAGATGTCATGAAGGAATTCAAGAGTTGCTCACTAATGAAGAAGTTATATTTAATCAAATGTTGCGTAGTGCTCGAAATCAAATTGAATGTGCTTTTGGGAGACTTAAAGCTATAGATGGAGAATTCTTCTTCACCCAATGGATATTCCTGTCGAGACGCTTCCAAATGTCATTTTCGCCTGTTTTGTGTTGCACAACTTTGTGAAAGACAGAAAACGGATGTTGATGCGCAACTGGTGGAGCAAATCATCCAAGGAGAAAGATCTTTGACTTCAAATGTGAGCAAAGTACATTCCTTAGGAAGGAAAGTCAGAAGTACAATTACAAACATAGTTACAAAAGTTTTTGTAACTATGTTGAAAAGTATATTCATGTAAATGATACATTTTTCATAATACACTCTTGCGTTTATAAATTTTCGTATATTTTATTACTGCCTGTAGAACTGCTCTCTTCCGATCCATGGTACGATCCTTGAGGCGATGGAGTAGAAAGAAATTGCGTATGGGGATGATAATTCCTTGAAGGAGTAGCATAATGCTGTGGGTGGTAATCGTAGTTGAAAGATCGTGCAGGATTCATATTTGGTGCGTTCCAGCTCTCTAAAGCCCCAGCTAACAATGCTAGTCCGTCACCGATGGATTTCCCCACACTTTCGATTGATTGTGACATTTTTTCAAAAGCTTGGTTAGTTTGATGATCGCTTGTGTCAGTCCCTCAACCAAATTTTGTTTCAGCTTGAGCTCTTCCTTGTCATGTTCAAGTAAACCTGATCACGTTGACTTGCTGAGAGGTTTTTTTCCATCATTTTCCTCTTATTATCCACAAATTTTGCTGTTACATTCTCATTAGGTGTTTTAGGTTCCTGAGCCCCAGTAGATGGACCATCAGTGTTATTTAAATCATGAACGTTTTCTGATTGACTTTCTTGCATTGCTTCAACGTCGTGTTTTTCAGAGATTTGAGAAGTTACTCCATTTGAAATCGATGTTGTAGCAGGTGCACCTCCCCATATGCTCTTCAGAAGATCCCAGTTGTCGCACACAATTTTCCCGCTCCCGCGATCGCCGACCTTCTGTCACTGCTTTACGATAATCCTGTCTAACTTCTTTCACTTTTGTTTTAAGATCATATCTCTGCAGTTGATGCACCATCTGGTATATCTGTGACAGATACAGGCCCAAATTCTCCATTCTCATACTGTTCGGCCATCATGGTCCTGACTTCATTATACAGGGTCTGAAGATCTGCTTCAAAATATAGTCCCTTATATTCGTGCTGACTTTTTAACTCGTTTAATGCGAACAACACGGATTCCACCATCTACGGCTGCCATTGGAATCTTCTTGGAGCTTTTTTCTTCTTCTTCTCTGGAACAGAGGACGAACTATCTTCAGAACATGAATAGTCGAAAGGCTTTTTTAGTTGTTTCAACAACTCGTTTGTCGATTTTCTAAAAAATATATATAATGTTAAAGAAGCATGTCGAACAAAAACCTGTATATGTTTACAAAATCAAAAAACATTTCTTACAGTTTTTTTCCTTTGCCTTTATCTGCCATCTTGAATTTGAGTTTACTTGACAAGAGATAGAACAATATTTCGTGAAAAAATGATAAAATATTTAAATTTCCCCTTTTTCAGTATAAATGTTATACCGAAGTGAAAGCAGCATTGAGGTTACACATAAATTTTTACTATTTTCACACCGGCGTGAGATTTCACGTTGGTCTGAACGTGTAACCAGATACAGAAGTTTCATAAGAGACAGAAGTGAGTTCACTTCGGCAAAATCTCACTTCGGGTATGTGTAACCACCCCCTAAATGGGATCTATGAAGTTTAAACAATGTGTTTAACGTAAACTTTGTGGGGAAAGGAACTGAGTAAAAATCATCTTAATTTTTGCAAATTATTTAATTCGAACCCTGTATTAGTTTTACGTATTTTACGCTTGGTCAATAGAAAATAAAATAGGAAATTGGTTGTAAAATGCTATGAAAATAACTTGCATTTCAACAAAATTAAATTGCTAATAGAAAAGATTTTTGCCTGCAGTAGGTTTCCTTTGAGAACAGATTGCTATACAACTAATTACTTACTATATATAAAAATTTTATAAATTTTTTTTGCAAACATAAACTGTTGTGAATCGATGCTCTTGGAGAAAACTTCGCCAGCATTAACTTTCACCAATCACCAAAACTTGACCTTAAAAATTTGAGAGATTGAGCCTCAAAATTATTCTTTCGTTATCAAGGACCATTCTTGACTGGATTTTTTTTGCAAAAATTAACTTTTGCAAAGCGAAGGAAATTAATTTTTGCTGTTTATAAATTTTCACGAATCAATGCTCTTAGAACATACAACATAAACATATTTACCGAAAATTTGCAAAATTGGTGAAAGATTATTGCTGACTGTTTTGATTAACTAATGTTACTTTTTTTTGCAGATGTCAATGATAAGACTTGCTCAACATATTAAATCGGTTAATTTACACTCGTATGTAGTCCGACAAAAAAACTCTGCTATTTCACCTTTGTATCAAACATGCGTCCAATGCAGTGCACTGCAGTCCCAACAGGTGAGTGAAAAAATTTAAATCTGTACAATCTAAAAGCACTGGAATTATAAGTAGTGTCACGCTTTTAAAGTTTATTTTGAAAATCGTGTTATGTGTACAGGGAATTCCATGAGACGCGTGCGATCGCATGCGCACGCACCCACACACGCGCAACAGCTATTCAGGCGTGCGATTCATCGCACGCGCTAATTACGCTCTTTACTCGCGTAAAACAGTCGTGGTCTTTTGAGGTGCGCGATCGCGCCTCCGCACCTCCACACGCTCCTGCAACAATGGAGCAGCGTTTTCAATCACGCACCAAAAACACTTTAGTCACTTCAATAATGCGCACCTGAAATGTCTTTTGTATAAAGTAATTATTTACTATAATAATAATCAAAGAAAAAAATGACTTAAAGTTCGGAATTTGAATGAAAAACATGCGCGTTTAAAAATGAATTATATTTAGAAATTGAATAAGTTGCATTGCGTAATAACACCTGTTGTTCTTTTCGAATGTTACTGGCTTTTTATGTTTCGAGATGAATTCATTAGGTTAGGGCATCATTAGGTTGTATATCGCAGAAGTCGCCGGTGGCATGCTTCGAAAATGCTTGTCACTGGCACAGCTTAACATGAAGCAAAACTGTACAGGAGACTCAATTGTTAGAGTCTTCGCAGAACATCTCTTCTCACAAAACCGAGGGCAGGGCTGACTTATTGCCTGCTGTGTCGTGTGGGAGACAGAACTTCTGGACTTCTTTTTAATACGATATACAATTTTTTCGATTATTATTACTAAACATATTTGATTTCTCTTTCCCCTTTTAAAGGGGAATTAAGCCCAAATTTTTTTTCTTCTGAATTATCTTTTACAAACCCTACATATTTTTATGGTATATAAAAAAAATTGAAATTCTTTGAATTTACATCCCTTTTCTAGCATAAAAGTTGACAACAGTAATCGCCATGTTAAAATCAAAACAATATCTGCGATGGAGATCTATGACGTATTTTACGCTCATTTTAGTTTTTTGATCTCTTCGTCTTTTTTAAAGTTGTTTACACAATGTGAACAAACGTAACGATTCAAAAAAAATAACTCTGGTCCGTTGTACTTTATTTCGCTTTTTCGTTGTTGTAATTGTTTGTTTGAAAATGCTAAGTCCCGTTATATATCAACAAATTCTTTGAAACCAGTATACTTTCCATTTGGATCAGGAAATTCTTCCCTTATTTTTCGCACAGCACAAGCTGGAATCACCACGCGACATCCTTTTCCAAGCCTTTCATAATAATGTACCCAGGCCATGTACTGTCAGTAACTGGTGTACCTCATTTCCGTACAACGAATCAAAGTTTAAGTTACAGTGTAAACCAGGATAAAATATATTGAAATTATTCATTCATCAAAACTTCTTTGAAACAAATTGTTATTTGAGGCACAAGGGCTCTTCTCCTTTTTTATTTGATATTCAAGAAATGACATTATTTTTAATTTAATTAAATAGTCTGCGATGGTGTGTATTTTCATAGCGCGTGGACCTGTAAGATTATAAAGCGAAAAGTGAGAAGATAAGAAGATACGAAAAATGTTTTATTTTGGTGTGACTATGAGAAATATGGTCTTTGAAAATATTTACGAGAAACATATTTTTTGAAGAAAAACTTACTTATTAGTATATGTGGAGAGTTTGTTATATTTTTCTGGTATCGTCGATGTCGTATGCTGGCTGTCTCTAACACTGTGCGGTTCAAACATAAAATTTCAAAATCCTTGTGCATCGTGATGCACTTGTTATTATTCAACTTGTCATTCAATAAATTGGGAAATTCTTGGCAACACTTGCATTCCACAAGAGTGAAGGAATTGAAAATAACGCAACATGTACAGGTACACCAATGCAAATTTTCAAGTCTGCTTGAATTCAATTCGTCTTTTTCTTCGCTATCACTAGATTCATAAGTCACTTTTTCAAGTTCTGCTTCAGGCTTATTCATGTAACATCCTGTTACTGACGTTTCACTAGAGTCACTTGAAATTCTAGAAATAGGGAAGTCAGAGCAGGAGCTTAAATTTTCCATATCTCGCTGCTTGCGCTGAGCGCAAGCTTATGCTTCTTCAGCGTAAGATACGTCACGATATAACAGTCTCCAGAATCAGCCGTGGCTTCAGAAAATTTAAATGGCGCTTACCGTTCGCTCATAAAGGGGAAACTTTTATATTAAAATCAACCCAAATAATATTTATTTTTCAAAATTTTAAACAGAATTTGGGAAATGAACATAATGTTAACCGAAATAATGCTATTTAAGTTTGAGGCTTAATTCCCCTTTAAAAAGATATTTTAAACTTTATTCAACATGTTTTTTCTTTGGTATTACATCACGAGAACATTCGTCCGAAAGCTGTATTAAGGTACAGGACACCTAACCTCTCCCATGTCCTGGTTATATTTAACTTGCATGGGTGCGCACTTTTCTCGCAGTATTCTCTGTGACGATGAAGGTCGGACTGACTTGTGGCAGGGTTCCAAATGGTCTTCCGTCTTTCGTTCGAGTCTCAGTGTAATGCACCAGCCGAGCATAAGAGTGTCAGCATGAAGGAAAGGGGCCGACTTTAATATTCTCTATACCTTACGTTCTTCATAATAACACCGACTGTTTTTGATCGTGGCATTCATTCAAATTTCACAACAAAATTACGTCGGCAATTTTTTTGCCGACGTAACTATGGTATCTTCGTATTTTACGTCGGCAATTACGTTGGCAGTGCCGAATGCCGACGCTAATTTTAAGCGCTTGATACGAAGTTTTGATACGAATTTACGAATTACATACGGAAATTTTGAGACGGTCGAAAAAAACACACACGCAAATTTTCTAAAATAGATTTACGCGTGTGATGTGTAGCACGCGTGTTGTTTTCTTCGTGGAATTCCCTGGTGTACATGTGTATAAAAAATGTAAAAAAGTGTAAAAATAATGCATTTGTTGTTAAACCATTAGTTTCATTTTTATGTGCAGAGGATAGATTTATGTTAAGAAATTTTTTTAGTAATTGCCTTTATTGTATAGAGCTTGAAACCCTGATCAAGAAAATTTATAGGATCATGTACTTTTGACGAACAAACTTTGTAATTACGTAATTTTTAAATAACCGATAAACAATTTTTTTCAAACATTCTTTAGGAGAAAAAACGTCTCCTTTGGAAAGCCGAATTTCAGCCTGGTTTAGTATTGTCAGTCACGGACAAACTTTTTGTATTAATATATGAGATACAGCATATAGGAAATTTATTTATCTTCAGCCCTTAAAATTAGAATTTTTTTTACGTCGGCAATAAAACTGCCGACGTGAGATACATTTCAACTGATTTGCGTCGGCATTGCGTCGGCAATTTTTTTTTGTAGTAAAATTTTTCAGCTGGCAAAAACTTTTGTCATTCACCTTGTATTGGGGCTAGACCTGACATAAATTCGATTTATTGATCTCCTAATACGATGACAAATGGAAACGGAGTACAAGTCCCATTGACCTACTTTCCCGATGGTGTACTTCGTTAAGTTAATAGTTCACTGCTAACTGGCATTCTATGTTTCGAGATGAACTCATTAGGAAGTACGTTGTGCACGTGCTATTTACGAACTGAAGGTCAGGGCATTAATAAGTTGTATATCGCAGAAGTCGCCGGTGACATGCTTCGAAAATGCTTGTCACCGGCACAGTTCACCATGAAGCAGAACTGTACAGGAGACTCAATTTATAGAGTCTTCACAGAACATCTCTCCTCACAAAACCGAGGGCAGGGCTGACTTATTGCCTGCTGTGTCTTGTGGGAGAGAGAACTTCCGGACTTCTTTGTAATACGATATACCATTTTTCGATTATTATTGCGAATCGAATGGCATAATTTTAGCGATAATGACCTAACTTACTGATTTCGTTGATGTTGAAAACGAGCAATTTTTTTGCCGACGCAACTACGGTATTTTACGTCGGCAATTACGTCGGCAGTGCCGAATGCCGACGCTAATTTTAAGGGCTGTATCTTTAGAACACGTATTTTCAAAAAATAAATTTTTTCCTGATTTGGAGATACACTACGTATGATGTGTCAAAATGGGTTAGCGTATCCTACGTAAGCCCATTTATTTTGCTTTACATTAAGCAAATAATTTTCACAGTTGTTTTGTATGCCCCACTTATGAAAAATGGTTTCTCATACAAGTATCTGCTTCGGTGGTACCATTTGGCCCATAAACAACAAAACATAAACAAATTCCTTGTTTCATAGAAAACACGTTTTTTTACAAATATGCCAAGTATCCCCATATATCTTCCTAATCCTAAAATCTACTACAATAAGTACTGTGATAACAAATAAATAACTATATTTTGGAACTAAGTATCTATATATATCTTCCTAACAACATTTTTTCAGAATTTTTATCACTGTATGGGGTGAAAATAAGTAGGTTTTGTATGTACTTACCAGTAAACATCAAAAATAAGATCGTTGACTCGAGATAACCAAGAATATTTTACCTATTATAGTAGTAACAGCATTTTAAAACCTTTGTTTAAACTTCTTTGAACTTAAGAAATATTTGTCATGACCAACAACAATCTTTTTTTCATGTTTTGAGTCCCTTTTCCACCACCAGGGATTATTCCAGAATTTATATCTGCTACTGTTTTGACTGTAAGATTGAGTTAAGAGCTTCCCTTAGGCAAAGGGAAAATTTAAGGATTTTGTGTTTTGAATTGACTAAAACAGACGTTCCAACGACTTCATTTTAGAGACCATTTGCATCCACACACGCAGTTCGCAGACACCATTTTGATTATAAATAAGTGTTGATTATAGAATAATATTACGGTAACAAATAATTAATATTTTTTCCATGACAAAGTTGTACCCAGAGAGTGCACTTTTGTTTCATTCATGATACGAACCACATTGCATATTCAGCACTGAATGATTTTTCTTCAAATTAAATGTGCAGCTGAGCTGTGATTAAAAATAGTTCTGCCTGTGGAGGTGCTTAGAGTATGTTTCTTTGTCCACTGTCAGTTTATTATTGTGTAACGAAAATGGAAGACACTAGAGCGTGTTAGAAAAGCCATATACATCATTTGAATGTGTGTTATTCTGAAATAAATTAGGAAGAGGGACTTTGTGGAAGATAATGGAAATTTCGTTTTTACATACATCCATTATGATTCTAAAGAACATCGGATGAGAGTTGGGAACGAAGTAGTTTTGTAAAAAAGTTTTTTTTTTAGGGAGGGTGTGTGTTCAGAAATGTCTCTGTATTCTTTTGCAAGTTGAAAATTTTGAAATTATTTTCATGGATTTAAAATGCTTCTTGTGATGGGTGAATAAACTTTTACTTAACATTTGGCTTACTTTGTCCTGTAAGCAAGTATTTTGAACTTAGACAAGTTCTCAAACAAGGTAAATAAGGACAATGCTAACATAAAACTGAGAGCTGTAATTTAGTTTTTTTAATAATTCATTCAGGCCAAAAGTGATATTACTTTTAAAAATAATATTTATATTTACTTCCTCTTAAGCTAAAGGTTCTCCATAACAGAATGATCTGCATATATATGTTTTTTTTCCTAACAGATAAGGTTTTATCAACGCCCTCCTCCAAAAGCTGGTCTTATTTCAAAATTTATGGACAATATCAAGGATGGTTTAAAACGTGATAAACAGATGCAGGTATGACTCATATATCTCAGAAAAAGTCATTGTTAATAGAGTAAAGCTCTTCTGAATAATTATCAAGATGCCATCTTACATACTTAATGCATTGTTAAACATCGGATAAGTTGCTTTTTGGTCATCTAAGATGTTTGACAACTTTTGACTATTCTATTACTGACAATGACACGTGTGAGAAACTTTTGCATATATTTTAATGGAACAAATTTTTGTGGACATTAACTTTTGTGGTTGGCTAATACAGTTTATTAAATCATGATATAGCAAGTAACAAAATCACTGTTGATGAAAAAATGAAAAACTCTCATGTTTAAGTCTGTTGAATTCATGCTGATGTTAACCAGTGTAATGAGGAATGACTTTTCCACAAATGTAAACAATTTTTTCTTCCAGGAAAATCTTCGAAAGTTTCAAGAGCAAGCAAAACAGTTTGAGGAGTCAGACACATTGCGTAGTGCAAAGTCCAAGTTCTCTGTGTTTAGTCAACTCAAGGTGATTTCTGTATTCTTTTTTAGGTCATTTTCATTTGTCCGTGATGGACCTTTGTAAGATGAAATATTTTTTTTCTATGTTATTTTGTATTGTTTTTTTAGGAAACTGTCTCACCATACACAAACAAATTGGAAGAAACAATCAAAGAGACTTCAAAAGTAGCTTCCTCTACTATTGGACAGGTAAAAAATGTTTTTGTTTTGTCTTTTTAGATTATAATGAGTAAACTATATGTGAATGGTTTTGTCGTATAGATATATAAAGATGCTACAGAAAGCGATGTTTTTAAAAAAGGAAAAGAAATGACAGAGGAGGTAATTCTTTAACTTTTAAAGAGGAGGAGGTGATATACTACTGCTCCAGTGCGTTTAAATCAAAGTGTTATCATACAAAACTCATGTCACTTTTTTTAACAACGTGTTTATTACTTTATTTAAACTTAATTATAATTTATTATCATTTATACCAAATATTTCGAAAAATTTACAACCAATCGAAGATATCATACGTAACGAATTTCTTCCAGCAATTACCGGAGGACATTGCTGCTCAAACGCTGAAAGGGATCTCCTATCCTTACCGATTCGTCTAGGTGGCTTGGGAATCACTAATTTCGTGAATGAAAGCGACTTTGAGTATGACAACTCTCGTTCCATCACTGCTTCACTTTCCAAAGCCATTTACGAGCAAGTGGATAAATCTATCTGCGAGATTGAAAAACGTCATTTGAAGAATCAAATCAAGGACTCTCGCAACAAACGTCATGAGGACAGATTAACAGATGTTAAAAAAAACTTAGACGAAAAACAATTACGATTAAAAGACATATGCAGTGAGAAAGGTTGCTCCAACTGGTTGACAGTATTGCCATATGCTGAACACGGATTTGATCTCAACAAGCAGCAGTTTTGGGATGGAATAAAGCTCCGTTATAACTGGCCTGTTGAAGGATTACCGACGCATTGTGTTTGTGGGTCGACATTTGACATTCAACATTGTTTGAGTTGTAAGAAAGGTGGGTTTGTCACGCTTCGACACAACAACATACGTGACATAACGGCATCCATGTTAGGTGAGGTTTGTAAGGATGTGGCAATTGAGCCTTCGCTAATTGGGTTGACTGGCGAAACTTTTGATTTAGAATCTGTGAAAAAGGGAGATGATGTAAGAACGGATGTACGTGCTCGGGGATTTTGGACGAAGGGTCAACAAGCATTTTTCGACGTAAGGGTTTTTGATCCCAACGCTTCGAGACACCTTCAGCATACTCTCCAACAATGCTATGCAAAGAATGAGGCGGAGAAGAAAAGGCAATACAACACTCGCATCAACAAAGTTGATAACGGGACATTCACGCCACTGGTATTTTCTCTTTACGGAGGAATGGGAAGAGAGTGTGCGACTTTTTACAAGCGTCTCTCAGAAATGATCGCCGAAAAACGTAAAATAAATATTTCTGTTGCATCATCTTGGATCAGAACTAAGATTTGTTTTGCTTTAATTCATGCTTGTTTGCTTTGTTTGAGAGGTTCGAGAGGGATTTATAAAAGAATCGAAATGGGGGATGATATTGTTTTGAGTGAGTTGTCAAGTTGTATCAAGTAGTTCGGTTGTACCAAGTTAATGAACTGTTAAATCTATATCTAATTTTTTTTTTTTTTTGTTTATTATGTTTATTAAATGCTTTTGTATATATTATGTAATCTTAAATAATAAATATGTATTCAAAAAAAAAAAAAAAAAAATTATAATTTATTTGAACATAAATCACTTTTCCTTAAGAACGCGATTGCCATCTTTGCCATATTTCATAGCACCACTATCAGGAAGGGATTGTAAAAAGTTCATATATCTTTAAAATTTCAAACACATGAAAGTTAATATTATTGTTTATAATTTACAGGAGAAAAGTCTACAACTTCAAAATTTATAGTTTTCTTTTTACTCCTCTAACAGGAAAAGTTAAAAAAAGTCATGCTCTCTCCCTGAAATTTCGACTACTTTAAAAGTAAAACTCGTTCCTGTAAAGAGATGAATAAACATAAGTAAAGGTTCCAGGTAATGCTTTTAAGCATTTAAAACTAGGTAACATATTGCTGATAAATAAATATGACAAATACACAAGCTTTCATTTTTTTCTGCACTAATTTATGTCATGGCTGTTGTTCGGTTCTACATTCGTACAAAATGCATTCTGAAAATCAATTATTTATTATCGTGTACTAATACACAATAAAAATACTACAGTCCAGAACTTTTGTGACACCAAAATACCAAATATCAAAAATTAATTTTGGGGGGTTAACTTTCCCTTTAAATGTTGCTAATTCAAAGTTATAAAAAGTGCAGCTACAAATAAAAGCCAAAAAAAAATTTGAGTTCACAGAATAAAATAATTAATATGTTGGTGGTTGCAGGTGCAATTGAATTTAACAGCAGTGTACATAGTATGGGGGGTTGCAGGTGCAATTGAATTTAACAGCAGTGTACATAATATGGGAGGTTGCAGGTGCAATTGAATTTAACAGCAGTGTACATAGTATGGGAGGTTGCAGGTGAAGATGAAGTGAAAATATTTCTTAGCGATTCTTTTGATAAAAAAGCATTAAAATGGTTTAACAAGCCTTCCCTCAGTTGGATTTTATGTTAAAACTGCAAAAGTTTTTTTCTAATATATCTTGTATTTATTTGTTGTGCAAGTGTTTATATATCTGTAAAAAATATATGCTATTTTTTATTGCAGTTTAAGTGCAAGTTTTAATAGTTTTTCGATTCTTCAGTGCAAAAAGCTTTCTTTTTGATTTTTTCTCTGATTGGTTAAAATAGCATTCTGACATTTCTTCAATATATTATTCATAATTGAAAAACTGTTCTTTATCCTGTCAAATTTATCCCTTAGCTTGGTAAAAGTGCAAAAGATGCAGCTTTAAAAGTCTCCAAACAAGGTGAAGAGATCGGGAAAACAGACACTTATAAAACAGCTTCACAGGTGTGTACCCCAGAATGAAAAACTTTGACATGCAAACGCATTAACTATACAATCATTTCAATTCGAAATTTAGGCATTTTCAAAAGTTCGAGAAGATTTATTTGATGACATTGCCAAGGAATCTCGTCCCTACCAACGACCAGGTAAACTAGATTTTATAATAGTAGCGTTCTTAGGCTGCATTTGAACAGGACTTAAGGTGCGAAGAAAATTACGACGGAAGTTTACCATGTTCCCTTTGATTGTTGAGTTGGATATTTCTACTACATTTTAGAAAAATTAAAAAGAAGAACGACTCGTATCCCAGAAACGAAAAACGAGAAAACAATAGAAGCCAATGAGTATGTGGTTCTCTGATGTCATAAGATGTCCCAAACTGCAATGCAAATCTGTATTAAATTAAATCTAAGCGTTATTTGATTTTAGAGATGCCCAAGATGTGGTACTACATAATGATTCAAAATGGCAGCAACAGTGGAAAGATTTTCGAGACAATAACCCAGTGGTGACTGGTACTTTTTGAAACATTTCTTTTTGCTTATTTTTTCCTGTGCAAATGTGGTGTGAAGTGTTTACGTGATTTAAAGGAGTGGTCCCACGAAAAATTAAAAAAAATAATTTCAATTTTATCGGAAATGTTTTATTTATTATTATAAAAAACTTTTTTTTAAAAAAAAGTTCTTTTTTTTCTCTTATTCGGCCCTTTTTTAAAATCCTGTTTAAATAGCCGTGACGTCAAAGTTGGCGAATTAATTTTTTGTGTGTTAAGACAATTCGGCAAATAGAATGATATTCTAGAAAATCCAAGATCGCAATTTCATAATTAGAAATATTTTTTTTCTTTTCTTTTCTATAATTATAATCACATATTATATATTATATATTTTTTGTTTATTCTTCCGAGTAAAGGACATAGACACCATCCTCCTCAGGGAAAACTTGTCTTATTTTCCACACAACACGCGACGGTATAACTCGGCGATTGCCTTTTCCAAGTCGTTAGAAAACGAACCAAATGAATTGCTTGTAAGCAGCACACCGAAAAGATTTGTTTGTAGGCGTGGCTTGCAGAAATTCCCCTCTCGTCTCGTGTAAGCATATTAAAACGTTCTGTAAGATAACTTTTACGGGACAAAGTTGCTTAAAATCCTCATTCTCAGTTATACATTTTATTCCTAAAAAAACAACGGATATTTGTACGATACATATCATTATTATTTGATATTTTAACAATAATTTTTATGTAGCTTAATCATATTTAAAACAAATATGTTTAAGCACATATACCTTGGAATTGTTTGTCTGTTCCGTGCAACAAAGACAATCAATCTCCCTAGTTTCAGCCTTGCAGTTATCGCACTTGCACCATTCGTTTCTCCCAACACGAAAACTTCCCCAATGTTTTACTGAAAAATATCGTTTCTCTCTCAGTTTCAATGTTTTTATTATCATCTTATTTAGTGGTCTCGAATTGAAAAAGTTGCAGCCCTGTGCCTGTAAAAAGCTCATCAAAGGTTTCCATCTCATTATCACCGTCCTCATCTTCTCCAAAATTGTTTTATTCTTCAATAATATCATACTCTAATTCTTTTTCGCTGTGACGTCACAGCAAAAGGTTCTTAATAAAAAGACAATCTTTGCGCATTGATTAAGATCAATAAACAATTTTTCGAAAAAAGAATGAAAAATTTATACTAATTAAATAGTGGAGAATCCAAAGAACAAATAAAAAAAAATTCGAATTTCGTGGGACCACTCTTTTAACGAGTTAAAGAATGCCGGCTTTTATATATTTTTGTGCTTTGGGGTTTCACTCTTGATAATTGTACTTTCGCATTTCCAGAAAATTGTCAGAATAATAATCGTTCATTTAAGCGATTTCAGCCTAATAATCGTTCATTTAAGCGATTTCAGTCTAATAATTGTTCATTTAAGCGATTTCAGTCTAATAATTGTTCATTTAAGCGATTTCAGTCTAATAATCGTTCATTTAAGTGATTTCAGCCTAATAATCGTTCATTTAAGTGATTTCAGTCTAATAATCGTTCATTTAAGTGATTTCAGTCTAATAATCGTTCATTTAAGTGATTTCAGTCTAATAATTGTTCATTTAAGTGATTTCAGTCTAATAATCGTTCATTTAAGCGATTTCAGTCTAATAATCGTTCATTTAAGTGATTTCAGTCTAATAATTGTTCATTTAAGTGATTTCAGTCTAATAATTGTTCATTTAAGTGATTTCAGTCTAATAATCGTTCATTTAAGCGATTTCAGCCTAATAATCGTTCATTTAAGCGATTTCAGTCTAATAATTGTTCATTTAAGCGATTTCAGTCTAATAATTGTTCATTTAAGCGATTTCAGTCTAATAATCGTTCATTTAAGTGATTTCAGCCTAATAATCGTTCATTTAAGTGATTTCAGTCTAATAATTGTTCATTTAAGTGATTTCAGTCTAATAATTGTTCATTTAAGCGATTTCAGTCTAATAATTGTTCATTTAAGTGATTTCAGTCTAATAATCGTTCATTTAAGCGATTTCAGTCTAATAATCGTTCATTTAAGTGATTTCAGCCTAATAATTGTTCATTTAAGCGATTTCAGTCTAATAATCGTTCATTTAAGTGATTTCAGTCTAATAATCGTTCATTTAAGTGATTTCAGTCTAATAATCGTTCATTTAAGTGATTTCAGTCTAATAATTGTTCATTTAAGTGATTTCAGTCTAATAATCGTTCATTTAAGTGATTTCAGTCTAATAATCGTTCATTTAAGTGATTTCAGCCTAATAATCGTTCATTTAAGTGATTTCAGTCTAATAATCGTTCATTTAAGTGATTTCAGCCTAATAATCGTTCATTTAAGTGATTTCAGTCTAATAATTGTTCATTTAAGTGATTTCAGTCTAATAATTGTTCATTTAAGCGATTTCAGTCTAATAATCGTTCATTTAAGCGATTTCAGCCTAATAATCGTTCATTTAAGTGATTTCAGTCTAATAATTGTTCATTTAAGTGATTTCAGTCTAATAATCGTTCATTTAAGTGATTTCAGTCTAATAATCGTTCATTTAAGTGATTTCAGTCTAATAATCGTTCATTTAAGTGATTTCAGCCTAATAATCGTTCATTTAAGTGATTTCAGTCTAATAATTGTTCATTTAAGTGATTTCAGTCTAATAATCGTTCATTTAAGTGATTTCAGTCTAATAATCGTTCATTTAAGTGATTTCAGTCTAATAATCGTTCATTTAAGTGATTTCAGTCTAATAATTGTTCATTTAAGCGATTTCAGTCTAATAATTGTTCATTTAAGTGATTTCAGTCTAATAATTGTTCATTTAAGCGATTTCAGTCTAATAATTGTTCATTTAAGTGATTTCAGTCTAATAATCGTTCATTTAAGCGATTTCAGTCTAATAATCGTTCATTTAAGTGATTTCAGTCTAATAATTGTTCATTTAAGTGATTTCAGTCTAATAATTGTTCATTTAAGTGATTTCAGCCTAATAATCGTTCATTTAAGTGATTTCAGTCTAATAATCGTTCATTTAAGTGATTTCAGTCTAATAATCGTTCATTTAAGCGATTTCAGTCTAATAATCGTTCATTTAAGTGATTTCAGTCTAATAATTGTTCATTTAAGTGATTTCAGTCTAATAATCGTTCATTTAAGCGATTTCAGTCTAATAATCGTTCATTTAAGTGATTTCAGTCTAATAATTGTTCATTTAAGTGATTTCAGTCTAATAATTGTTCATTTAAGTGATTTCAGCCTAATAATCGTTCATTTAAGTGATTTCAGTCTAATAATCGTTCATTTAAGTGATTTCAGTCTAATAATTGTTCATTTAAGTGATTTCAGTCTAATAATCGTTCATTTAAGCGATTTCAGTCTAATAATCGTTCATTTAAGTGATTTCAGTCTAATAATTGTTCATTTAAGTGATTTCAGTCTAATAATCGTTCATTTAAGCGATTTCAGTCTAATAATCGTTCATTTAAGTGATTTCAGTCTAATAATTGTTCATTTAAGTGATTTCAGTCTAATAATTGTTCATTTAAGTGATTTCAGTCTAATAATCGTTCATTTAAGTGATTTCAGTCTAATAATCGTTCATTTAAGTGATTTCAGCCTAATAATCGTTCATTTAAGCGATTTCAGTCTAATAATTGTTCATTTAAGTGATTTCAGCCTAATAATCGTTCATTTAAGTGATTTCAGTCTAATAATTGTTCATTTAAGTGATTTCAGCCTAATAATCGTTCATTTAAGTGATTTCAGTCTAATAATTGTTCATTTAAGTGATTTCAGTCTAATAATCGTTCATTTAAGTGATTTCAGTCTAATAATCGTTCATTTAAGCGATTTCAGTCTAATAATTGTTCATTTAAGTGATTTCAGCCTAATAATCGTTCATTTAAGTTATTTCAGTCTAATAATTGTTCATTTAAGTGATTTCAGCCTAATAATCGTTCATTTAAGTGATTTCAGTCTAATAATTGTTCATTTAAGCGATTTCAGTCTAATAATCGTTCATTTAAGTGATTTCAGTCTAATAATCGTTCATTTAAGTGATTTCAGTCTAATAATTGTTCATTTAAGTGATTTCAGCCTAATAATGTTCATTTAAGTGATTTCAGTCTAATAATTGTTCATTTGTGCGATTTCAGTCTAATAATTGTTCATTTAAGCGATTTCAGCCTAATATTCGTTCATTTAAGTGATTTCAGCCTAATAATTGTTCATTTAAGTGATTTCAGCCTAATAATCGTTCATTTAAGCGATTTCAGTCTAATAATTGTTCATTTGTGCGATTTCAGTCTAATAATTGTTCATTTAAGCGATTTCAGCCTAATATTCGTTCATTTAAGTGATTTCAGTCTAATAATTGTTCATTTAAGTGATTTCAGTCTAATATTCGTTCATTTAAGTGATTTCAGTCTAATAATTGTTCATTTAAGTGATTTCAGTCTAATAATCGTTCATTTAAGTGATTTCAGTCTAATAATCGTTCATTTAAGTGATTTCAGTCTAATAATCGTTCATTTAAGTGATTTCAGTCTAATAATTGTTCATTTAAGTGATTTCAGTCTAATAATTGTTCATTTAAGTGATTTCAGTCTAATAATCGTTCATTTAAGTGATTTCAGTCTAATAATCGTTCATTTAAGTGATTTCAGTCTAATAATTGTTCATTTAAGCGATTTCAGTCTAATAATTGTTCATTTAAGTGATTTCAGTCTAATAATCGTTCATTTGTGCGATTTCAACATACTCCGTTTATTTAGGCTATTTCAGCCTAATAATTGTTTATTTAAGCGATATTTTGCTTTGTTTAGGTTTGTTTTCATTGAAGACTAAATACGACGAATCGGACAATGTTGTGGTAAGAGCTACCCGAGTTGTGACAGACAAATTATCTGACGTTTTCAGTAAGTAGTTTTGACATTATGTCATTAAATTTTTCTTCGCTGTCTTATTTCCGTTTTTTACAACTTTCATTTAGTTGTTTCTTTTTTTTTTGTCATTGTAAGTATGGTGGATGGATGAACGAGTGTAACTTATTTTAGGTGATGTCTTCTCTCAATCCGAGCAAGCTGCTACAATCGCAGAGATTGCTAAAATTGATCCAAGTTTCAATAAGGATGATTTTGTGAAGGAATGTGAGTTTGAAATCATACCTACAGTGCTGGAGGTACAGTTTGTGTTTTGTTTCATGTCTCACACGTTGTAAAAAGATATATCTGTTATAAAATGTGATTTGTACCAAGTGATTTATTTTTAAAATAAAATGTTATCCTAAGTGACTGTATACGTCTATAAGTTCTACTTTTTTATATCAACTTTGCTGACGTAAGGGAATACTGTTCTATTTTTTTTAACCAGGCATTCCTACAAAGTGATTTAGAATGCTTGCAAGATTGGTGCCACGAAGGGGTAAGTTGTTAATCATTTTTTGTATAGACCAGAAAAAATTTTCTTGAATTAAATTTCTTGTTAAGAGATCAATTTTTCAGTACAATCTTAACATTAACATAGGTCATTCAGTATTTTGTTGACCACTTGTTTGTGTTATTTGAATCACTAACCAACAACTATTATGTTGATTGTTGTTCCAAATAATTACCTGTACGCTTTTTTAGTAGAAAAGTGTTTTATGTTTTCATTCTTTTAGCATGTTATTGTACAGATTGTTTCATGGTTATTTGTGGTCCATTAGAATATTTGTGTGTTTTTTGCTGAGAAGAAATCAGTATCACCATCGTTACATTTTTTGGTTGTTTTGGTTAGTGAATCATTTCTGACTTTCTGTTTAGGCTTTTAACGTCCTGTCGACGCAGATTAAACATAACGAATCTCTTGGATTGATCAATTCGTCACGAATTTTAGATATTAGAGATGTCGATGTGAGTAGTTTTGTCAACAGTATTAAATTTTCCTGTGAGAACATACCATAACGCTTTCACACAAAACATTTGACTATATCAAGCTGCATATTAAGTGATTGACACACCAGCCAAACTTCGCCTAAATATTAAATATTCACCCAGTAGTTCTGTCGCGATAGCCTAGGTGGTTAGAGCGTTGCACTATGATGCAATGGTCTGCTGCAGTGCTGGTTCGAGTCCCCTAGTGCAATTAACCATTTGGGAAAGGATTTTTAAGTAAAAAATGTCAGAAATGTCAGGAAAATTAGGTTGACTTTTGAGTGGACTGACTGTTTGGTGTAGATGTACACGCATGGCAAATCAGTTTCGTGCGTTTGCATACAGTCCGAGGAAACAACACACGATCATGGAAAAGTGTAATCAAACATTTTAAAGTTCGCCACAACGAGTGATTACAGCCGTTCTATATTATAGCCTTTTGAACTTCTCAATATTCACAGCGAACTTAGGTCTTAGGTTATTTGGTTAAAACCATTCTCTTGAAACGCGCTAATTGCTCCAGACGTCCTCAAGACCATTTCCCCCGAATTTCCGGAACTTGGTAGTTTCGCAAGTGAATTATTTCATTGTGCGGGAACGCTAGAGAACGCCACTAGAAAATTTTAAACGATGCCTTGCTTTCATTAATTTTGGCCACGATTGCAGGAACTGGAAAAGTTTCATGTTTTTTGTTTGTTTATTTATTTGCTGCCACGTTCTTGTTTAGCTAGCACTCGCCAAGATTATGGATCAAGGTCCTGTGCTAATTTTAACTTTTCAAGCACAACAGGTTACTATGGTGAAAGACACTAAGGGAAAAATTGTCGAAGGGGGAGTGGTATGTTTCTTTCTTTCTTTTTCTGTCAAGCGAAATTAACTCTTGTGTAACGCGTTGAGACATGATATCGTTGAAGATGATTCACTGAAAAAAAACGTTAAAGCTTTTGACACAAGTACTAACTGTGAGATAAGCGTTAGGAGCAGTAAATTTAATTCCATTATATTAAAAACAGCATTCCTTATGATAAGAATTAATTTTTTATACTGTATGTCAGGAAAGAGAATGATATTTTAATACTTTTTTTAGGATCATATCGAAAGTGTGAATTACGTGTGGGCTATGTGTCGCGACCAGTCGATATTCGATCATAAACAAGCCTGGCGAGTATTGGAGTTTGGAATACAACAAGCAACGCCGTATATTTAGGCGCATGTGCACGACAGAGAAGAGGAGACAGATCAACAAGGAGTGCGGAACGTTAAGTAACGTTGGTAAAAAGTAAGACTCCCAAAAGAGGTTCATGTGTCCTTGTTTCATGCCGATACAAAAGAAATTCGCATGTACAAACAATTGACCGCGACGGAGGAAATGAGTGAGAAGATTATCTTATATGTAGCTTTATTTTTATCATCTATTTCTTCTAACTTTTTTGAATTACCATAATGCGTCGATTAAGCGCACACTTTTAAAGGTTTGTACCGAGCAGTTTTTTCTAGGGCGAGCGCTTGTTCGAGAGGAAATGAGAGAGAGTTTAAGCTGTACGTTCTTTAAGTATTGTGTATTTAATTGTCCGGTTTTGAGGAATTTTTAAAAAGTTTTATGTACGGATTCTGTATGAACTATGAGAATAATAATAAGAAGGAATCAAGAGCGTTTTTTATTTACTTATTACGACCTTGAAGAGGGAATTCAGGGAATTACTTTTTCGCGAATTTTGAGTGTTTATTAATTTCGTGAAAATTAGTTCCAGCGAAAATTATTGAGAAACTCGCGAAATTTAATTGTGAAATTTGTTTTTCTTTTAGAAAAAAACGATTTACATTTTTACCTTCTTATAACTTTAGCAGCCTTGATTGTCCGTAAACCAGTATAAGTTGAATATATTAATTTTTTCGCGAAATTTAATTCCCCGCGAAATATTATTCAGCCCAACCATTAGAATGAGTTTATAAACAGACAAATTTTGTATATTTTTTTCCTATCAATCTTAAGAATATATATTTTTACTTTGCTAAAGAAAACTTAGCACTAATACACGAAGTTTATTATGGAGATAACAAGAAAGGATTAATTTTAACGGAGATAACAAGAAAGAATAAAGTTTATTATGGAGATAAAAAGAAAGAATATTGAAATAACAGAAATAATGAGACGTTAAAACTGTTACAAGCGTCTCCACTAAAAATAACACTTATGGCGAAAGAAAAACACCATACTCAAACTATGACATAAAATTTACAGAGTTGTCAAAATCTTTATTAGGTAAAAATATTGACATATTTGATCAACAGTCTTAGAAAATTAACACACTCTTCTGATGATTCAAATGTTTTGAAAAGTTTCACAACTAATGGCTATTGAAAAAAAAATGCAATAAGTTTATTTTTTTAACAGAAAAACCATAGATAGTAAAATCATATCCATCATATGAAAAAAAGATTTGAGGACGAAGAGAATTATCAATGATTTGATATTTAGTATTATCGATACGAGCTTCTCCCTCCATTTATCACTTCTTCCAGCTGGAACTGTGAGCAAGGATATACCCCTATACTTTGGTCGACGCGATGAACAGTCGTAAATCGAGCAATTAGCAGCAGGTATAGCTTCTACAATACATCAAAAATCATTTCCATGTGAATAATTAACTCCAAACTTTAGTTCATGACCTGATTTCCACTACACATATGCAGGGAAAGCCGCCATTTTAAAAATCAATGCATCGTTGAGAATGGGCCCAAGTTTGAAATCCGTGCTAAAACCATAGAATGGTCTATTGTTTCGGTCCAGACTATCTGTTTTTCTTATGGCTATGTTTTAAACCGAGGTTTTTGGCAAGTGGCTAATGTTTTCTTTACCAGCGCTTCTTTTTTATCCAAAGAGACTTTCACAAGCTACCGATAGTTGTTTTTGCTTGCGATCGTTTCTTTATTATGATATGAAAGAAAGAATTAGCAGCAGCAAAAACACCACTTTTTTCTCATCACAAATTACAGAGAACAAGTTCGATAAATAAGAACAAAATCAGGCAGAATCCTGAAGTCGTGTTCTTAATGAACAAAATAAGAAAAAAAATAGGCTTAAAAATGCTCAAGAAAGTAAGCGCAGCCAGATCTGCAGATTTTACTGGTTCTTGTTAAAAAAGCGTGCACAATTTCTTCAAGAAAAATGTTTAGTCAAATTTTAAATGTACGCAAAAAGATCGAGTCTTCAAATTTCTTCAAATTTCGGAAATTAAGCCTTGCTGATTCTTATAAGAAGAATTCTTACGAAACAAAGTGAGCTAAAATCATATATTGAATTTTCGGCTCTTTTTCTTGTGAAATCTTTAGAGAACTTGTAAGCAACAAACAAACTAAAAAAACTTTAGCAAACATCAAGATATTGAAAACATAGCAATCTCGTTGCCAAGGCTTCTCTTTTGTTTTCTATTCGTCGCGCCAGCACTCGGAAAGGATAATTTTTCAGTCGTAATATAAACATTTTAAGTACGCATGTTCGGAAGCATTTCTTTTCCTGTCCGTTCCGTTTCGCGGAATATTTTCTTGAAGTGGAAAAACGGCCTTATAGGGTCCGAGGGATCTTGGGGGCGAGGACAAAGTGACATGGATGCTTTCCACGAAGTCATTGCCTTTATAAAGTTTCCCGGTAAAACTCGCTTATTCAGTTCATTTAGAGACAAACGGTTTAAGGGCGCGAAACTTTGTTGTCATTATCTGAAAATAGGAGAAAGAAGTATAGTTAGATACTTTTGACGCTGAATTTTGGTTGTATTTGATTATATAAGGTATGGTTCGCACGAAGGCTGATGGAATAAAAGGTTAGTTTAGATTTGCTGGAAGTATACTGGTAAAAATTAGCTAGCTCGCTAACGGTGTTTTATTATACAATTTCACTTCGGGATAATAACAGTCAGGGAAATCCTCTTAATTAAGCTGTACAGCTTAATTTGGATGTCAGCTTGATTAGGATGTATGATAAAGTCTAATTAAGCGTTTTACAGCTTAGTTAAGATGTGCAAAACTTTGATCGTCGAAAACACACATTTAACTGAATTTTAGTCGGGTGTGCGTCATATAATACTGGTTGAACCAATCACGGGCCAGTATTCCAGATTAAGCAGCCATTATGAAATAGTGTACAAATGCCGTAATCATAATGTTTTTATGGTGAAACCCTTCATAAATACAATACTGGATTTTTCAAGGAATTCTTTTTTTTTTAGTCCAATTTAATATGTTTTAGATACTGCTTAATTTTTGCCATTTTGCGACATTTTAACGCCGTTTTGGTTGTAAATTCTGTTTAATTAAGATTTCTACTGTGAAGGTTTGACCATGAAAAGTCCACTTTGTACCCCATCGGAGAGCAACGAAGGAGAACATTCCGACTGCAAGAATCTAACTGAATAAATCCAATATTTACGTGCATATAAACATCTCCAATAAATTATTTTTTTCGTAGCACCCCCCGGAGATTCGCTAAATTTGAAGATTTAAAAAATGGCTGCTTAAATAGGCTGTATCACGTGACGTGACATCCTAACTAGGCTGCAGTACAGCTTATAGACTATATCGCTACGATAAACCATTGTTTCTATTCCATATCTTTTGAACCTGGGGTGCTGGAAATACCATTCTTTTTTTTTTAATGTATATATTGGTCAAACTGACAATGAAAGAGTTGCAACGGTGATTCTGCTAAAATTTACATTTTTCGAGAAATCGGGGAAAAACCTTTTCTACTACAGCTTAATTAAGAGGATTTTCCTGACTGAATAACAAAGGTAGCTAGCTGATAACATTCTAGACGTACCGTCCTTCAACAAAATCAAACCGTCACCACAGCTCACCAAAACGAAGGTGAACATATACCCATATCAAGCTACAGCTCCACTTACAGTGAAAGGCGAATTTACCACCAATGTCTATGCTAACAACAACTTTACCGTTGCAAAGTTCATCGTTGTATTGGGGAAAGGCGGATCACTTCTAAGCCGAAACACCGCAGAAGAACTCAACCTACTTCGAGTTGGACCACCAGAAGAGCCTTTTGCCGACATAAACCACATCCAACCAAATGTACAACACGACATATCCACAGCCATTAATCAAAACAAAAAGGTGTTTCAAGGTCTCGGGAAGCTGAAGGATTTCGAACTTAAACTCCACATCCGTGAAGACGTTGTACCAGTCCAGCAACCTTACTGTTCCACGTTACCTCGCAGACTACGAGACAAATCTGTGAGAGACAATAAAAACAAACACTTTGTGTTTATAAAAACAGAGACATTTTTTTTTATTATTTCACGTCAAAAAAAAAAAAGGTGTAAACTACTTCAAGCATAAAGCCAAGGCAGCTTCCTTTGTTTCTTCGTCCTGCCAGTCTTTCTGTCAGCGCTTTATGTTTCCTGTAGATTTTATTCATGGTAAAGAGGGATGTAGTGTCCGCTACCATCTTTGTTTATGTTTCGTGTATTCCGTAGCATGAGTTTATATATATGTATATGTCTGAAGCCAATATGGCCGAACTGTAGCGCATCTAACTGTAACAGTCAATACACATATTTATCTGTACCAATCTCTGTTTTCTACAACAAACCAAATACACTACATTGGCGACGAGGATTACCAATATCTAGAGAACACTCTACCATAATTATTTCAAGTTGTTCGCGTGAAACAAGACCGAACAAGAGACTGTAAGTTACACTTTCCTTACCCGAACTCACCACCCCACATGGCCGCAGCGCAACTACAAATACCGAGTATTCCACCATTTTCGCCCAAGGGTGACCCAAATTCAATAGCTCAACGATGGGATAAGTGGAAAAAGGCTTTCGATTATTTCATTGCTGCATCAGGTGTTACTGACAATCCTAGAAAACGTGCACTGCTACTTCACCTGATAGGATTCGATTCTCAAGAGATTTTTGAAACCCTTCCTAACCAAGGTACCACCTACGAGGAGGACTTAACAGCTCTGGACGCTCATTTCTTACTTCAAAGGAATGTGCCCTATGAAAGATCAGTGTTTCATAATGCTAAACAGGAGAACAGTGAAAGTATAGAACAATTCATTACCAGATTACGCAAACTTGCTAGATACTGTGAATATGCCGCTCAAACAGACGAACACATCAGAGACCAAGTAATTGCCGCATGTAAATCTTCAGAATTCAGAAAGAAGCTACTAACCGCAACCACTCTAACGCTCGAGAAAGTTATCCAAATGGGTCAACTGGAAGAAAACGCCACTCACCAGAATCAACAGATCGAGAACACGAACCGAGAACCAGACCTGAATTCTGCTGTCAACCAACTTAATATACAGTCACGTCCACATCGAGGTAGACCATTCTCGCACAACAACCGCACACCCTCCAGCAACCGGTATCAAAACCACAACAGACAAAATAACAATTATCCACTAAGTCATCAAAACCGACTAAACCAAGGGAAAGTGATGTGTGGACGATGTGGTGCTATGGGACACAAAGCCGCGGACTGTCGACGCAGCAGAGGCAAGATGTGTGAATCCTGTGGGAAAAAATAGGACATTTCAAACAAATGTGGAAAAGTCAACAATATCACAAACCCAAAAGGCAACATGTAAACCAAATCGAAAATCAGCAAATAGACGACATACCAACAAACTTACCAGAGACACATGAAAATGACGATGACCAATTTGTCGACATATATGTTTTCAAATTGGGAGATTCACTAACAACCACACCAGTCACAATCAATAATTGCAAAGTAGACATGTTAATAGACACTACACTAGCTATCTTTAGACCAAGGAAGATTACATTAATTTCTTATTGTTCACATGTTCAAAGGAAAATTTCATTAGACCATCACCATGTTATTCTCATTTGACGCGTTTCTACGTGATAGCGTTTTTAAATCAATCATCAAGGGGCCAGTGTACAGATTATGTGTTTTACAGATCCACAGGAAAAGACCTCACTTCACCCAATCCTAGCATCTTATTTCCTGCCTTGCAAATGCAAGAGCCAAAAAGCTTACCGCTAAAAAGTAAACAAATAACAACTTGCAGGAATTCATCTATATAGCTATATATATATTTGTTTTAGATATATTTTTTCGTTGCCAATAGGCTACATTTTTAAAGTGCATTTGCTTGTTTTCTTTTAATTAAGGTTTCTACTGTGAAGTTTTAACCCTGAAACTTGTAGTAATAAAAAACC
>JASGCC010002603.1:0-27643 GCA_030067915.1 Hydractinia echinata
GACAGCGCATAACGAATAATATCATAGGATAGTCCTCATTCGGAACTTTTTCTGAAAATTTTTTCAGGCCTAATTTGGACGAAACAAGAAAATATTGGACAGGTCGGAACCTTTTTCTCTGAAAAATTCTTTTCAGGCCTAATTTCGACGAAACAGAGAAATGGACAGCGCATAACGAATAATATCATAGGATAGTCCTCATTCGGAACTTTTCTCTGAAAAATTCTTTTCAGGCCTAATTTGACGAAACAAGAGAAATGGACAGCGTATAACGAATAATATCATAGGATAGTCCTCTATTCGGAACCTTTTCGTCTGAAAAATTCTTTTCAGGCCTAATTTCGACGAAACAAGAGAAATGGACAGCGTATAACGAATAATATCATAGGATAGTCTCTATTCGGAACCTTTTTCGTCTGAAAAATTCTTTTCAGGCCTAATTTCGACGAAACAAGAGAAATGGACAGCGTATAACGAATAATATCATAGGATAGTCCTCATTCGGAACCTTTTCGTCTGAAAAATTCTTTTCAGGCCTAATTTCGACGAAACAAGAGAAATGGACAGCGTATAACGAATAATATCATAGGATAGTCTTCTATTCGGAACCTTTTCTCTGAAAAATTCTTTTCAGGCCTAATTTCGACGAAACAAGAGAAATGGACAGCGTATAACGAATAATATCATAGGATAGTCTCTATTCGGAACCTTTTTCGTCTGAAAAATTCTTTTCAGGCCTAATTTCGACGAAACAAGAGAAATGGAGCGCATAACGAATAATATCATAGGATAGTCCTCTATTCGGAACCTTTTCGTCTGAAAAATTCTTTTCAGGCCTAATTTCGACGAAACAAGAGAAATGGACAGCGCATAACGAATAATATCATAGGATAGTCTCTATTCGGAACTTTTCTTCTGAAAAATTCTTTTCAGGCCTAATTTGACGAAACAAGAGAAATGGAGCACATAACGAATAATATCATAGGATAGTCTCTATTCGGAACCTTTTTCTCTGAAAAATTCTTTTCAGGCCTAATTTCGACGAAAAAGAGAAATGGACAGCGTATAACGAAAATATCATAGGATAGTCTCTATTCGGAACCTTTTCTTCTGAAAAATTCTTTTCAGGCCTAATTTCGACGAAACAAGAGAAATGGAGGCACGTATAACGAATAATATCATAGGATAGTCTCTATTCGGAACCTTTTTCGTCTGAAAAATTCTTTTCAGGCCTAATTTGGACGAAACAAGAGAAATGGACAGCGTATAACGAATAATATCATAGGATAGTCCTCTATTCGGAACCTTTTTCGTCTGAAAAATTCTTTTCAGGCCTAATTTCGACGAAACAAGAGAAATGGAGCACATAACGAATAATATCATAGGATAGTCTCTATTCGGAACCTTTTCGTCTGAAAAATTCTTTTCAGGCCTAATTTGGACGAAACAAGAGAAATGGACAGCGTATAACGAATAATATCATAGGATAGTCCTCCATTCGGAACCTTTTCGTCTGAAAAATTCTTTTCAGGCCTAATTTGGACGAAACAAGAAAATGGACAGCGTATAACGAATAATATCATAGGATAGTCCTCTATTCGGAACCTTTTCGTCTAAAAATTCTTTTCAGGCCTAATTTCGACGAAACAAGAGAAATGGAGTGCACATAACGAATAATATCATAGGATAGTCTCTATTCGGAACCTTTTCTCTAAAATTCTTTTCAGGCCTAATTTCGACGAAACAAGAGAAATGGACAGCGTATAACGAATAATATCATAGGATAGTCTCTATTCGGAACCTTTTCTCTGAAAAATTCTTTTCAGGCCTAATTTCGACGAAACAAGAGAAATGGACAGCGTATAACGAATAATATCATAGGATAGTCCTCTATTCGGAACCTTTTCTCTGAAAAATTCTTTTCAGGCCTAATTTCGACGAAACAAGAGAAATGGAGCGCATAACGAATAATATCATAGGATAGTCTCTATTCGGAACCTTTTCGTCTGAAAAATTCTTTTCAGGCCTAATTTCGACGAAACAAGAGAAATGGACAGCGTATAACGAATAATATCATAGGATAGTCTCTATTCGGAACCTTTTCGTCTGAAAAATTCTTTTCAGGCCTAATTTGGACGAAACAAGAGAAATGGACAGCGTATAACGAATAATATCATAGGATAGTCTCTATTCGGAACCTTTTCGTCTGAAAAATTCTTTTCAGGCCTAATTTCGACGAAACAAGAGAAATGGACAGCGTATAACGAATAATATCATAGGATAGTCTCTATTCGGAACCTTTTCTCTGAAAAATTCTTTTCAGGCCTAATTTGGACGAAACAAGAGAAATGGACAGCGTATAACGAATAATATCATAGGATAGTCTCTATTCGGAACCTTTTCTCTGAAAAATTCTTTTCAGGCCTAATTTCGACGAAACAAGAGAAATGGACAGCGTATAACGA
This sequence comes from Hydractinia echinata, assembly GCA_030067915.1. Lineage (NCBI taxonomy): Eukaryota > Metazoa > Cnidaria > Hydrozoa > Anthoathecata > Hydractiniidae > Hydractinia > Hydractinia echinata. The sequence goes on from JASGCC010002603.1 coordinate 2,466, forward strand.
ATAATATCATAGGATAGTCCTCTATTCGGAACCTTTTCGTCTGAAAAATTCTTTTCAGGCCTAATTTCGACGAAACAAGAGAAATGGACAGCGTATAACGAATAATATCATAGGATAGTCCTCTATTCGGAACCTTTTCTCTGAAAAATTCTTTTCAGGCCTAATTTGGACGAAACAAGAGAAATGGACAGCGTATAACGAATAATATCATAGGATAGTCTCATTCGGAACTTTTTCGTCTGAAAAATTCTTTTCAGGCCTAATTTCGACGAAACAAGAGAAATGGACAGCGTATAACGAATAATATCATAGGATAGTCTCTATTCGGAACCTTTTCGTCTGAAAAATTCTTTTCAGGCCTAATTTCGACGAAACAAGAGAAATGGACAGCGTATAACGAATAATATCATAGGATAGTCTCTATTCGGAACCTTTTCTCTGAAAAATTCTTTTCAGGCCTAATTTCGACGAAACAAGAGAAATGGACAGCGTCGGAACCTTTTTCTCTGAAAAATTCTTTTCAGGCCTAATTTCGACGAAACAAGAGAAATGGACAGCGTATAACGAATAATATCATAGGATAGTCTCTATTCGGAACTTTTCTCTGAAAAATTCTTTTCAGGCCTAATTTCGACGAAACAAGAGAAATGGACAGCGTATAACGAATAATATCATAGGATAGTCCTCTATTCGGAACCTTTTCGTCTGAAAAATTCTTTTCAGGCCTAATTTCGACGAAACAAGAGAAAACGCATAACGAATAATATCATAGGATAGTCCTCTATTCGGAACCTTTTCGTCTGAAAAATTCTTTTCAGGCCTAATTTCGACGAAACAAGAGAAATGGACAGCGTATAACGAATAATATCATAGGATAGTCTCTATTCGGAACCTTTTTCGTCTGAAAAATTCTTTTCAGGCCTAATTTCGACGAAACAAGAGAATGGACAGCGTATAACGAATAATATCATAGGATAGTCTCTATTCGGAACCTTTTCGTCTGAAAAATTCTTTTCAGGCCTAATTTCGACGAAACAAGAGAAATGGACAGCGCATAACGAATAATATCATAGGATAGTCTCTTCGGAACCTTTTCTCTGAAAAATTCTTTTCAGGCCTAATTTGGACGAAACAAGAGAAATGGACAGCGTATAACGAATAATATCATAGGATAGTCTCTATTCGGAACCTTTTCGTCTGAAAAATTCTTTTCAGGCCTAATTTCGACGAAACAAGAGAAATGGAGCACATAACGAATAATATCATAGGATAGTCTCTATTCGGAACCTTTTCTCTGAAAAATTCTTTTCAGGCCTAATTTCGACGAAACAAGAGAAATGGACAGCGTATAACGAATAATATCATAGGATAGTCTCTATTCGGAACCTTTTCGTCTGAAAAATTCTTTTCAGGCCTAATTTCGACGAAACAAGAGAAATGGACAGCGTATAACGAATAATATCATAGGATAGTCTCTATTCGGAACCTTTTCTCTGAAAAATTCTTTTCAGGCCTAATTTGGACGAAACAAGAGAAATGGACAGCATAACGAATAATATCATAGGATAGTCTCATTCGGAACTTTTTCTCTGAAAAATTCTTTTCAGGCCTAATTTGGACGAAACAAGAGAAATGGACAGCGTATAACGAATAATATCATAGGATAGTCTCTATTCGGAACCTTTTCTTCTGAAAAATTCTTTTCAGGCCTAATTTCGACGAAACAAGAGAAATATGATCAGATAGTCTATTCGGAACCTTTTCGTCTGAAAAATTCTTTTCAGGCCTAATTTCGACGAAACAAGAGAAATGGACAGCGTATAACGAATAATATCATAGGATAGTCTCTATTCGGAACCTTTTCGTCTGAAAAATTCTTTTCAGGCCTAATTTCGACGAAACAAGAGAAATGGACAGCGTATAACGAATAATATCATAGGATAGTCTCTATTCGGAACCTTTTCGTCTGAAAAATTCTTTTCAGGCCTAATTTCGACGAAACAAGAGAAATGGACAGCGTATAACGAATAATATCATAGGATAGTCTCTATTCGGAACCTTTTCGTCTGAAAAATTCTTTTCAGGCCTAATTTCGACGAAACAAGAGAAATGGACAGCGTATAACGAATAATATCATAGGATAGTCTCTATTCGGAACCTTTTCTCTGAAAAATTCTTTTCAGGCCTAATTTCGACGAAACAAGAGAAATGGACAGCGTATAACGAATAATATCATAGGATAGTCCTCTATTCGGAACCTTTTCGTCTGAAAAATTCTTTTCAGGCCTAATTTCGACGAAACAAGAGAAATGGACAGCGCATAACGAATAATATCATAGGATAGTCTCATTCGGAACTTTTTCTCTGAAAAATTCTTTTCAGGCCTAATTTGGACGAAACAAGAGAAATGGACAGCATATAACGAATAATATCATAGGATAGTCTCTATTCGGAACCTTTTCGTCTGAAAAATTCTTTTCAGGCCTAATTTCGACGAAACAAGAGAAATGGACAGCGTATAACGAATAATATCATAGGATAGTCTCTATTCGGAACCTTTTCGTCTGAAAAATTCTTTTCAGGCCTAATTTCGACGAAACAAGAGAAATGGACAGCGTATAACGAATAATATCATAGGATAGTCTCTATTCGGAACCTTTTCGTCTGAAAAATTCTTTTCAGGCCTAATTTCGACGAAACAAGAGAAATGGACAGCGTATAACGAATAATATCATAGGATAGTCTCTATTCGGAACCTTTTCTCTGAAAAATTCTTTTCAGGCCTAATTTCGACGAAACAAGAGAAATGGACAGCGTATAACGAATAATATCATAGGATAGTCTCTATTCGGAACCTTTTCGTCTGAAAAATTCTTTTCAGGCCTAATTTCGACGAAACAAGAGAAATGGACAGCGTATAACGAATAATATCATAGGATAGTCTCTATTCGGAACCTTTTTCGTCTGAAAAATTCTTTTCAGGCCTAATTTCGACGAAACAAGAGAAATGGACAGCGTATAACGAATAATATCATAGGATAGTCTCTATTCGGAACCTTTTCGTCTGAAAAATTCTTTTCAGGCCTAATTTCGACGAAACAAGAGAAATGGAGCGTATAACGAATAATATCATAGGATAGTCTCTATTCGGAACCTTTTCGTCTGAAAAATTCTTTTCAGGCCTAATTTCGACGAAACAAGAGAAATGGACAGCGTATAACGAATAATATCATAGGATAGTCCTCTATTCGGAACCTTTTTCGTCTGAAAAATTCTTTTCAGGCCTAATTTGGACGAAACAAGAGAAATGGACAGCGTATAACGAATAATATCATAGGATAGTCTCTATTCGGAACCTTTTCGTCTGAAAAATTCTTTTCAGGCCTAATTTCGACGAAACAAGAGAAATGGACAGCATAACGAATAATATCATAGGATAGTCTCTATTCGGAACCTTTTCTCTGAAAAATTCTTTTCAGGCCTAATTTCGACGAAACAAGAGAAATGGACAGCGTATAACGAATAATATCATAGGATAGTCTCTATTCGGAACCTTTTCGTCTGAAAAATTCTTTTCAGGCCTAATTTCGACGAAAAAGAGAAATGGACAGCGTATAACGAATAATATCATAGGATAGTCTCTATTCGGAACTTTTTCTCTGAAAAATTCTTTTCAGGCCTAATTTCGACGAAACAAGAGAAATGGACAGCATAACGAATAATATCATAGGATAGTCTCTATTCGGAACCTTTTTTCTGAAAAATTCTTTTCAGGCCTAATTTCGACGAAACAAGAGAAATGGACAGCGTATAACGAATAATATCATAGGATAGTCTCTATTCGGAACCTTTTTCGTCTGAAAAATTCTTTTCAGGCCTAATTTCGACGAAACAAGAGAAATGGACAGCGTATAACGAATAATATCATAGGATAGTCTCTATTCGGAACCTTTTCGTCTGAAAAATTCTTTTCAGGCCTAATTTCGACGAAACAAGAGAAATGGACAGCATAACGAATAATATCATAGGATAGTCTCTATTCGGAACCTTTTCGTCTGAAAAATTCTTTTCAGGCCTAATTTCGACGAAACAAGAGAAATGGACAGCGTATAACGAATAATATCATAGGATAGTCTCTATTCGGAACCTTTTCGTCTGAAAAATTTTTTCAGGCCTAATTTCGACGAAACAAGAGAAATGGACAGCGTATCGAACCTTTTCTCTGAAAAATTCTTTTCAGGCCTAATTTCGACGAAACAAGAGAAATGGACAGCGTATAACGAATAATATCATAGGATAGTCCTCTATTCGGAACCTTTTCGTCTGAAAAATTCTTTTCAGGCCTAATTTCGACGAAACAAGAGAAATGGACAGCGTATAACGAATAATATCATAGGATAGTCTCTATTCGGAACTTTTTCTCTGAAAAATTCTTTTCAGGCCTAATTTCGACGAAACAAGAGAAATGAGACAGCGTATAACGAATAATATCATAGGATAGTCCTCTATTCGGAACCTTTTCGTCTGAAAAATTCTTTTCAGGCCTAATTTCGACGAAACAAGAGAAATGGACAGCGTATAACGAATAATATCATAGGATAGTCTCTATTCGGAACCTTTTCTCTGAAAAATTCTTTTCAGGCCTAATTTCGACGAAACAAGAGAAATGGACAGCGTATAACGAATAATATCATAGGATAGTCCTCTATTCGGAACCTTTTTCTGAAAAATTCTTTTCAGGCCTAATTTCGACGAAACAAGAGAAATGGACAGCGTATAACGAATAATATCATAGGATAGTCCTCTATTCGGAACTTTTTCGTCTGAAAAATTCTTTTCAGGCCTAATTTGGACGAAACAAGAGAAATGGACAGCATAACGAATAATATCATAGGATAGTCCTCATTCGGAACTTTTCTCTGAAAAATTCTTTTCAGGCCTAATTTCGACGAAACAAGAGAAATGGACAGCTCGTCGGAACCTTTTCTCTGAAAAATTCTTTTCAGGCCTAATTTCGACGAAACAAGAGAAATGGAGCACATAACGAATAATATCATAGGATAGTCTCTATTCGGAACCTTTTTCTCTGAAAAATTCTTTTCAGGCCTAATTTCGACGAAACAAGAGAAATGGACAGCGTATAACGAATAATATCATAGGATAGTCTCTATTCGGAACCTTTTCGTCTGAAAAATTCTTTTCAGGCCTAATTTCGACGAAACAAGAGAAATGGACAGCGTATAACGAATAATATCATAGGATAGTTCTATTCGGAACCTTTTCGTCTGAAAAATTCTTTTCAGGCCTAATTTCGACGAAACAAGAGAAATGGAGCAGCATAACGAATAATATCATAGGATAGTCTCTATTCGGAACCTTTTCGTCTGAAAAATTCTTTTCAGGCCTAATTTCGACGAAACAAGAGAAATGGACAGCGTATAACGAATAATATCATAGGATAGTCTCTCTATTCGGAACCTTTTCGTCTGAAAAATTCTTTTCAGGCCTAATTTCGACGAAACAAGAGAAATGGACAGCGTATAACGAATAATATCATAGGATAGTCTCTATTCGGAACCTTTTCGTCTGAAAAATTCTTTTCAGGCCTAATTTCGACGAAACAAGAGAAATGGACAGCGTATAACGAATAATATCATAGGATAGTCTCTATTCGGAACCTTTTCTCTGAAAAATTCTTTTCAGGCCTAATTTCGACGAAACAAGAGAAATGGACAGCGTATAACGAATAATATCATAGGATAGTCTCTATTCGGAACCTTTTCGTCTGAAAAATTCTTTTCAGGCCTAATTTCGACGAAACAAGAGAAATGGACAGCGTATAACGAATAATATCATAGGATAGTCCTATTCGGAACCTTTTCTCTGAAAAATTCTTTTCAGGCCTAATTTCGACGAAACAAGAGAAATGGAGCACATAACGAATAATATCATAGGATAGTCCTCTATTCGGAACCTTTTCGTCTGAAAAATTCTTTTCAGGCCTAATTTCGACGAAACAAGAGAAATGGACAGCGTATAACGAATAATATCATAGGATAGTCTCTATTCGGAACCTTTTCGTCTGAAAAATTCTTTTCAGGCCTAATTTCGACGAAACAAGAGAAATGGACAGCGTATAACGAATAATATCATAGGATAGTCTCTATTCGGAACCTTTTCTCTGAAAAATTCTTTTCAGGCCTAATTTCGACGAAACAAGAGAAATGGACAGCGTATAACGAATAATATCATAGGATAGTCTCTATTCGGAACCTTTTCGTCTGAAAAATTCTTTTCAGGCCTAATTTCGACGAAACAAGAGAAATGGACAGCGTATAACGAATAATATCATAGGATAGTCTCTATTCGGAACCTTTTCGTCTGAAAAATTCTTTTCAGGCCTAATTTCGACTGAAAAATTCTTTTCAGGCCTAATTTGGACGAAACAAGAGAAATGGAGCATAACGAATAATATCATAGGATAGTCTATTCGGAACCTTTTCGTCTGAAAAATTCTTTCAGGCCTAATTTCGACGAAACAAGAGAAATGGAGCGTATAACGAATAATATCATAGGATAGTCTCTTTCGGAACCTTTTCGTCTGAAAAATTCTTTTCAGGCCTAATTTCGACGAAACAAGAGAAATGGACAGCGTATAACGAATAATATCATAGGATAGTCCTCTATTCGGAACCTTTTCGTCTGAAAAATTCTTTTCAGGCCTAATTTGGACGAAACAAGAGAAATGGACAGCGATAACGAATAATATCATAGGATAGTCTATTCGGAACCTTTTTCTCTGAAAAATTCTTTTCAGGCCTAATTTCGACGAAACAAGAGAAATGGACAGCGTATAACGAATAATATCATAGGATAGTTCTATTCGGAACCTTTTCGTCTGAAAATTCTTTTCAGGCCTAATTTCGACGAAACAAGAGAAATGGAGCACTAACGAATAATATCATAGGATAGTCTCTATTCGGAACCTTTTCGTCTGAAAAATTCTTTTCAGGCCTAATTTGGACGAAACAAGAGAAATGGACAGCGCATAACGAATAATATCATAGGATAGTCTCATTCGGAACCTTTTCGTCTGAAAAATTCTTTTCAGGCCTAATTTGGACGAAACAAGAGAAATGGACAGCGTATAACGAATAATATCATAGGATAGTCTCTATTCGGAACCTTTTTCGTCTGAAAAATTCTTTTCAGGCCTAATTTCGACGAAACAAGAGAAATGGAGCACATAACGAATAATATCATAGGATAGTCTCTATTCGGAACCTTTTCGTCTGAAAAATTCTTTTCAGGCCTAATTTGACGAAACAAGAGAAATGGACAGCGATAACGAATAATATCATAGGATAGTCTCTATTCGGAACCTTTTTCTCTGAAAAATTCTTTTCAGGCCTAATTTGACGAAACAAGAGAAATGGACAGCATAACGAATAATATCATAGGATAGTTTCCTATTCGGAACTTTTCGTCTGAAAAATTCTTTTCAGGCCTAATTTCGACGAAACAAGAGAAATGGACAGCGTATAACGAATAATATCATAGGATAGTCTCTATTCGGAACTTTTCTCTGAAAAATTCTTTTCAGGCCTAATTTGGACGAAACAAGAGAAATGGACAGCGTATAACGAATAATATCATAGGATAGTCTCTATTCGGAACCTTTTCGTCTGAAAAATTCTTTTCAGGCCTAATTTCGACGAAACAAGAGAAATGGACAGCATAACGAATAATATCATAGGATAGTCTCTATTCGGAACCTTTTTCGTCTGAAAAATTCTTTTCAGGCCTAATTTCGACGAAACAAGAGAAATGGAGTGCACATAACGAATAATATCATAGGATAGTCTCTATTCGGAACTTTTCGTCTGAAAAATTCTTTTCAGGCCTAATTTCGACGAAACAAGAGAAATGGAGTGCACATAACGAATAATATCATAGGATAGTCTTCTATTCGGAACCTTTTCGTCTGAAAAATTCTTTTCAGGCCTAATTTACGAAACAAGAGAAATGGACAGCGTATAACGAATAATATCATAGGATAGTCTCTATTCGGAACCTTTTTCTCTGAAAAATTCTTTTCAGGCCTAATTTCGACGAAACAAGAGAAATGGACAGCGTATAACGAATAATATCATAGGATAGTCTCTATTCGGAACTTTTTCTCTGAAAAATTCTTTTCAGGCCTAATTTGACGAAACAAGAGAAATGGACAGCATATAACGAATAATATCATAGGATAGTCTCTATTCGGAACCTTTTCGTCTGAAAAATTCTTTTCAGGCCTAATTTCGACGAAACAAGAGAAATGGACAGCGCATAACGAATAATATCATAGGATAGTCTCTATTCGGAACCTTTTCTTCTGAAAAATTCTTTTCAGGCCTAATTTGGACGAAACAAGAGAAATGGACAGCGTATAACGAATAATATCATAGGATAGTCTCTATTCGGAACCTTTTCGTCTGAAAAATTCTTTTCAGGCCTAATTTCGACGAAACAAGAGAAATGGAGCACATAACGAATAATATCATAGGATAGTCTCTATTCGGAACCTTTTCGTCTGAAAAATTCTTTTCAGGCCTAATTTCGACGAAACAAGAGAAATGGAGCACATAACGAATAATATCATAGGATAGTCTCTATTCGGAACCTTTTCTCTGAAAAATTTTTCAGGCCTAATTTCGACGAAACAAGAGAAATGGAGCACATAACGAATAATATCATAGGATAGTCTCTATTCGGAACCTTTTCGTCTGAAAAATTCTTTTCAGGCCTAATTTCGACGAAACAAGAGAAATGGACAGCGTATAACGAATAATATCATAGGATAGTCCTCTATTCGGAACCTTTTCGTCTGAAAAATTTTTTCAGGCCTAATTTCGACGAAACAAGAGAAATGGACAGCGTATAACGAATAATATCATAGGATAGTCCTCTATTCGGAACCTTTTTCTCTGAAAAATTCTTTTCAGGCCTAATTTGGACGAAACAAGAGAAATGGACAGCGTATAACGAATAATATCATAGGATAGTCTCATTCGGAACCTTTTCGTCTGAAAAATTCTTTTCAGGCCTAATTTCGACGAAACAAGAGAAATGGACAGCATAACGAATAATATCATAGGATAGTTCTATTCGGAACCTTTTCGTCTGAAAAATTCTTTTCAGGCCTAATTTCGACGAAACAAGAGAAATGGACAGCATAACGAATAATATCATAGGATAGTCTCTATTCGGAACCTTTTTCGTCTGAAAAATTCTTTTCAGGCCTAATTTCGACGAAACAAGAGAAATGGACAGCGTATAACGAATAATATCATAGGATAGTCTCTATTCGGAACCTTTTCGTCTGAAAAATTCTTTTCAGGCCTAATTTCGACGAAACAAGAGAAATGGACAGCGATAACGAATAATATCATAGGATAGTCTCTATTCGGAACCTTTTCGTCTGAAAAATTCTTTTCAGGCCTAATTTCGACGAAACAAGAGAAATGGGACAGCATAACGAATAATATCATAGGATAGTCCTCTATTCGGAACCTTTTCTCTGAAAAATTCTTTTCAGGCCTAATTTCGACGAAACAAGAGAAATGGACAGCGTATAACGAATAATATCATAGGATAGTCCTATTCGGAACTTTTTCTCTGAAAAATTCTTTTCAGGCCTAATTTCGACGAAACAAGAGAAATGGACAGCGTATAACGAATAATATCATAGGATAGTCTCTATTCGGAACTTTTCGTCTGAAAAATTCTTTTCAGGCCTAATTTCGACGAAACAAGAGAAATGGACAGCGTATAACGAATAATATCATAGGATAGTCTCTATTCGGAACCTTTTCTCTGAAAAATTCTTTTCAGGCCTAATTTCGACGAAACAAGAGAAATGGACAGCGCATAACGAATAATATCATAGGATAGTCTCTATTCGGAACCTTTTTCTCTGAAAAATTCTTTTCAGGCCTAATTTCGACGAAACAAGAGAAATGGAGCATAACGAATAATATCATAGGATAGTCTCTATTCGGAACCTTTTTCTCTGAAAAATTCTTTTCAGGCCTAATTTCGACGAAACAAGAGAAATGGAGCACATAACGAATAATATCATAGGATAGTCTCTATTCGGAACCTTTTCGTCTGAAAAATTCTTTTCAGGCCTAATTTCGACGAAACAAGAGAAATGGACAGCGTAACGAATAATATCATAGGATAGTCTCTATTCGGAACCTTTTCTCTGAAAAATTCTTTTCAGGCCTAATTTGGACGAAACAAGAGAAATGGACAGCGTATAACGAATAATATCATAGGATAGTCTCTATTCGGAACCTTTTCGTCTGAAAAATTCTTTTCAGGCCTAATTTCGACGAAACAAGAGAAATGGAGCACATAACGAATAATATCATAGGATAGTCTCTATTCGGAACCTTTTCGTCTGAAAAATTCTTTTCAGGCCTAATTTCGACGAAACAAGAGAAATGGACAGCGTATAACGAATAATATCATAGGATAGTCTCTATTCGGAACCTTTTCGTCTGAAAAATTCTTTTCAGGCCTAATTTCGACGAAACAAGAGAAATGGAGCACATAACGAATAATATCATAGGATAGTTCTATTCGGAACCTTTTTCTCTGAAAAATTCTTTTCAGGCCTAATTTCGACGAAACAAGAGAAATGGACAGCGCATAACGAATAATATCATAGGATAGTCTCTATTCGGAACCTTTTCGTCTGAAAAATTCTTTTCAGGCCTAATTTCGACGAAACAAGAGAAATGGCACATAACGAATAATATCATAGGATAGTCTCTATTCGGAACCTTTTTCTCTGAAAAATTCTTTTCAGGCCTAATTTCGACGAAACAAGAGAAATGGACAGCGTATAACGAATAATATCATAGGATAGTCTCTATTCGGAACCTTTTCGTCTGAAAAATTCTTTTCAGGCCTAATTTCGACGAAACAAGAGAAATGGACAGCGTATAACGAATAATATCATAGGATAGTCTCTATTCGGAACCTTTTTCGTCTGAAAAATTCTTTTCAGGCCTAATTTCGACGAAACAAGAGAAATGGACAGCGTATAACGAATAATATCATAGGATAGTCTCTATTCGGAACCTTTTCGTCTGAAAAATTCTTTTCAGGCCTAATTTCGACGAAACAAGAGAAATGGACAGCGTATAACGAATAATATCATAGGATAGTCTCTATTCGGAACCTTTTCGTCTGAAAAATTCTTTTCAGGCCTAATTTCGACGAAACAAGAGAAATGGCAGCATAACGAATAATATCATAGGATAGTCTCTATTCGGAACCTTTTCTCTGAAAAATTCTTTTCAGGCCTAATTTCGACGAAACAAGAGAAATGGACAGCGTATAACGAATAATATCATAGGATAGTCCTATTCGGAACCTTTTCGTCTGAAAAATTCTTTTCAGGCCTAATTTCGACGAAACAAGAGAAATGGACAGCGTATAACGAATAATATCATAGGATAGTCTCTATTCGGAACCTTTTCGTCTGAAAAATTCTTTTCAGGCCTAATTTCGACGAAACAAGAGAAATGGAGCACATAACGAATAATATCATAGGATAGTCTCTATTCGGAACCTTTTCGTCTGAAAAATTCTTTTCAGGCCTAATTTCGACGAAACAAGAGAAATGGACAGCGTATAACGAATAATATCATAGGATAGTCTCTATTCGGAACCTTTTCGTCTGAAAAATTCTTTTCAGGCCTAATTTCGACGAAACAAGAGAAATGGACAGCATAACGAATAATATCATAGGATAGTCTCTATTCGGAACCTTTTCTCTGAAAAATTCTTTTCAGGCCTAATTTCGACGAAACAAGAGAAATGGACAGCGTATAACGAATAATATCATAGGATAGTCCTCTATTCGGAACCTTTTCGTCTGAAAAATTCTTTTCAGGCCTAATTTCGACGAAACAAGAGAAATGGACAGCGTATAACGAATAATATCATAGGATAGTCTCTATTCGGAACCTTTTCGTCTGAAAAATTCTTTTCAGGCCTAATTTCGACGAAACAAGAGAAATGGACAGCGTATAACGAATAATATCATAGGATAGTCTCTATTCGGAACCTTTTCGTCTGAAAAATTCTTTTCAGGCCTAATTTCGACGAAACAAGAGAAATGGACAGCGTATAACGAATAATATCATAGGATAGTCTCTATTCGGAACCTTTTCGTCTGAAAAATTCTTTTCAGGCCTAATTTCGACGAAACAAGAGAAATGGACAGCATAACGAATAATATCATAGGATAGTCTCTATTCGGAACCTTTTCTCTGAAAAATTCTTTTCAGGCCTAATTTCGACGAAACAAGAGAAATGGACAGCATAACGAATAATATCATAGGATAGTCTCTATTCGGAACCTTTTTCTCTGAAAAATTCTTTTCAGGCCTAATTTCGACGAAACAAGAGAAATGGACAGCGTATAACGAATAATATCATAGGATAGTCTCTATTCGGAACCTTTTTCGTCTGAAAAATTCTTTTCAGGCCTAATTTCGACGAAACAAGAGAAATGGACAGCGTATAACGAATAATATCATAGGATAGTCTCTATTCGGAACCTTTTCGTCTGAAAAATTCTTTTCAGGCCTAATTTCGACGAAACAAGAGAAATGGAGCACATAACGAATAATATCATAGGATAGTTCTATTCGGAACCTTTTCTCTGAAAAATTCTTTTCAGGCCTAATTTCGACGAAACAAGAGAAATGGACAGCGTATAACGAATAATATCATAGGATAGTCTCTATTCGGAACCTTTTCGTCTGAAAAATTCTTTTCAGGCCTAATTTCGACGAAACAAGAGAAATGGACAGCGTATAACGAATAATATCATAGGATAGTCTCTATTCGGAACCTTTTCGTCTGAAAAATTCTTTTCAGGCCTAATTTCGACGAAACAAGAGAAATGGACAGCATAACGAATAATATCATAGGATAGTCTCTATTCGGAACCTTTTCTCTGAAAAATTCTTTTCAGGCCTAATTTCGACGAAACAAGAGAAATGGACAGCGTATAACGAATAATATCATAGGATAGTCTCTATTCGGAACCTTTTCGTCTGAAAAATTCTTTTCAGGCCTAATTTCGACGAAACAAGAGAAATGGACAGCGTATAACGAATAATATCATAGGATAGTCTCTATTCGGAACCTTTTCGTCTGAAAAATTCTTTTCAGGCCTAATTTCGACGAAACAAGAGAAATGGACAGCGCATAACGAATAATATCATAGGATAGTCTCTATTCGGAACCTTTTCGTCTGAAAAATTCTTTTCAGGCCTAATTTCGACGAAACAAGAGAAATGGAGCACATAACGAATAATATCATAGGATAGTCTATTCGGAACCTTTTCGTCTGAAAAATTCTTTTCAGGCCTAATTTCGACGAAACAAGAGAAATGGACAGCGTATAACGAATAATATCATAGGATAGTCTCTATTCGGAACCTTTTCGTCTGAAAAATTCTTTTCAGGCCTAATTTCGACGAAACAAGAGAAATGGACAGCGCATAACGAATAATATCATAGGATAGTCTCTATTCGGAACCTTTTCGTCTGAAAAATTCTTTTCAGGCCTAATTTCGACGAAACAAGAGAAATGGACAGCGTATAACGAATAATATCATAGGATAGTCTCTATTCGGAACCTTTTCTCTGAAAAATTCTTTTCAGGCCTAATTTCGACGAAACAAGAGAAATGGACAGCGTATAACGAATAATATCATAGGATAGTCTCATTCGGAACCTTTTCTCTGAAAAATTCTTTTCAGGCCTAATTTCGACGAAACAAGAGAAATGGACAGCGTATAACGAATAATATCATAGGATAGTCTCTATTCGGAACCTTTTCGTCTGAAAAATTCTTTTCAGGCCTAATTTCGACGAAACAAGAGAAATGGAGCACATAACGAATAATATCATAGGATAGTCTCTATTCGGAACCTTTTCGTCTGAAAAATTCTTTTCAGGCCTAATTTCGACGAAACAAGAGAAATGGACAGCGTATAACGAATAATATCATAGGATAGTCTCTATTCGGAACCTTTTCGTCTGAAAAATTCTTTTCAGGCCTAATTTCGACGAAACAAGAGAAATGGACACATAACGAATAATATCATAGGATAGTCTCTATTCGGAACCTTTTCGTCTGAAAAATTCTTTTCAGGCCTAATTTCGACGAAACAAGAGAAATGGACAGCGTATAACGAATAATATCATAGGATAGTCTCTATTCGGAACCTTTTCGTCTGAAAAATTCTTTTCAGGCCTAATTTCGACGAAACAAGAGAAATGGACAGCGTATAACGAATAATATCATAGGATAGTCTCTATTCGGAACCTTTTCTCTGAAAAATTCTTTTCAGGCCTAATTTCGACGAAACAAGAGAAATGGACAGCGTATAACGAATAATATCATAGGATAGTCTCTATTCGGAACCTTTTCGTCTGAAAAATTCTTTTCAGGCCTAATTTCGACGAAACAAGAGAAATGGACAGCGTATAACGAATAATATCATAGGATAGTCTCTATTCGGAACCTTTTCGTCTGAAAAATTCTTTTCAGGCCTAATTTCGACGAAACAAGAGAAATGGAGCATAACGAATAATATCATAGGATAGTCTCTATTCGGAACCTTTTCTCTGAAAAATTCTTTTCAGGCCTAATTTCGACGAAACAAGAGAAATGGACAGCATAACGAATAATATCATAGGATAGTCCTATTCGGAACCTTTTCGTCTGAAAAATTCTTTTCAGGCCTAATTTCGACGAAACAAGAGAAATGGACAGCGTATAACGAATAATATCATAGGATAGTCTCTATTCGGAACCTTTTCGTCTGAAAAATTCTTTTCAGGCCTAATTTCGACGAAACAAGAGAAATGGAGCACATAACGAATAATATCATAGGATAGTTCTATTCGGAACCTTTTCTCTGAAAAATTCTTTTCAGGCCTAATTTCGACGAAACAAGAGAAATGGACAGCGTATAACGAATAATATCATAGGATAGTCTCTATTCGGAACCTTTTCGTCTGAAAAATTCTTTTCAGGCCTAATTTCGACGAAACAAGAGAAATGGAGCACATAACGAATAATATCATAGGATAGTCTCTATTCGGAACCTTTTCGTCTGAAAAATTCTTTTCAGGCCTAATTTCGACGAAACAAGAGAAATGGACAGCGCATAACGAATAATATCATAGGATAGTCTCTATTCGGAACCTTTTCTCTGAAAAATTCTTTTCAGGCCTAATTTCGACGAAACAAGAGAAATGGAGCACATAACGAATAATATCATAGGATAGTCTCTATTCGGAACCTTTTCTCTGAAAAATTCTTTTCAGGCCTAATTTCGACGAAACAAGAGAAATGGACAGCGTATAACGAATAATATCATAGGATAGTCTCTATTCGGAACCTTTTCGTCTGAAAAATTCTTTTCAGGCCTAATTTCGACGAAACAAGAGAAATGGACAGCGTATAACGAATAATATCATAGGATAGTCTCTATTCGGAACCTTTTCGTCTGAAAAATTCTTTTCAGGCCTAATTTCGACGAAACAAGAGAAATGGACAGCGTATAACGAATAATATCATAGGATAGTCTCTATTCGGAACCTTTTCGTCTGAAAAATTCTTTTCAGGCCTAATTTCGACGAAACAAGAGAAATGGACAGCGTATAACGAATAATATCATAGGATAGTCTCTATTCGGAACCTTTTCGTCTGAAAAATTCTTTTCAGGCCTAATTTCGACGAAACAAGAGAAATGGACAGCGTATAACGAATAATATCATAGGATAGTCTCTATTCGGAACCTTTTCGTCTGAAAAATTCTTTTCAGGCCTAATTTCGACGAAACAAGAGAAATGGACAGCATAACGAATAATATCATAGGATAGTCTCTATTCGGAACCTTTTCTCTGAAAAATTCTTTTCAGGCCTAATTTCGACGAAACAAGAGAAATGGACAGCGTATAACGAATAATATCATAGGATAGTCTCTATTCGGAACCTTTTCGTCTGAAAAATTCTTTTCAGGCCTAATTTCGACGAAACAAGAGAAATGGACAGCATAACGAATAATATCATAGGATAGTTCTATTCGGAACCTTTTCGTCTGAAAAATTCTTTTCAGGCCTAATTTCGACGAAACAAGAGAAATGGACAGCGCATAACGAATAATATCATAGGATAGTCTCTATTCGGAACCTTTTCGTCTGAAAAATTCTTTTCAGGCCTAATTTCGACGAAACAAGAGAAATGGAGCAGCATAACGAATAATATCATAGGATAGTCTATTCGGAACCTTTTCTCTGAAAAATTCTTTTCAGGCCTAATTTCGACGAAACAAGAGAAATGGACAGCGTATAACGAATAATATCATAGGATAGTCTCTATTCGGAACCTTTTCTCTGAAAAATTCTTTTCAGGCCTAATTTCGACGAAACAAGAGAAATGGACAGCGCATAACGAATAATATCATAGGATAGTCTCTATTCGGAACCTTTTCGTCTGAAAAATTCTTTTCAGGCCTAATTTCGACGAAACAAGAGAAATGGACAGCGTATAACGAATAATATCATAGGATAGTCTCTATTCGGAACCTTTTCGTCTGAAAAATTCTTTTCAGGCCTAATTTCGACGAAACAAGAGAAATGGACAGCGTATAACGAATAATATCATAGGATAGTCTCTATTCGGAACCTTTTCGTCTGAAAAATTCTTTTCAGGCCTAATTTCGACGAAACAAGAGAAATGGACAGCGTATAACGAATAATATCATAGGATAGTCTCTATTCGGAACCTTTTCTCTGAAAAATTCTTTTCAGGCCTAATTTCGACGAAACAAGAGAAATGGACAGCATAACGAATAATATCATAGGATAGTCTATTCGGAACCTTTTCTCTGAAAAATTCTTTTCAGGCCTAATTTCGACGAAACAAGAGAAATGGACAGCGTATAACGAATAATATCATAGGATAGTCTCTATTCGGAACCTTTTCGTCTGAAAAATTCTTTTCAGGCCTAATTTCGACGAAACAAGAGAAATGGACAGCGTATAACGAATAATATCATAGGATAGTCTCTATTCGGAACCTTTTTCGTCTGAAAAATTCTTTTCAGGCCTAATTTCGACGAAACAAGAGAAATGGACAGCGTATAACGAATAATATCATAGGATAGTCTCTATTCGGAACCTTTTCTCTGAAAAATTCTTTTCAGGCCTAATTTCGACGAAACAAGAGAAATGGACAGCGCATAACGAATAATATCATAGGATAGTCTCTATTCGGAACTTTTTCGTCTGAAAAATTCTTTTCAGGCCTAATTTCGACGAAACAAGAGAAATGGACAGCGTATAACGAATAATATCATAGGATAGTCTCTATTCGGAACCTTTTCGTCTGAAAAATTCTTTTCAGGCCTAATTTCGACGAAACAAGAGAAATGGAGCACATAACGAATAATATCATAGGATAGTCTCTATTCGGAACCTTTTCGTCTGAAAAATTCTTTTCAGGCCTAATTTCGACGAAACAAGAGAAATGGACAGCGTATAACGAATAATATCATAGGATAGTCTATTCGGAACCTTTTCGTCTGAAAAATTCTTTTCAGGCCTAATTTCGACGAAACAAGAGAAATGGAGCACATAACGAATAATATCATAGGATAGTCTCTATTCGGAACCTTTTCTCTGAAAAATTCTTTTCAGGCCTAATTTCGACGAAACAAGAGAAATGGACAGCATAACGAATAATATCATAGGATAGTCTCTATTCGGAACCTTTTCGTCTGAAAAATTCTTTTCAGGCCTAATTTCGACGAAACAAGAGAAATGGAGCACATAACGAATAATATCATAGGATAGTCTCTATTCGGAACCTTTTTCTCTGAAAAATTCTTTTCAGGCCTAATTTCGACGAAACAAGAGAAATGGACAGCGTATAACGAATAATATCATAGGATAGTCTCTATTCGGAACCTTTTCGTCTGAAAAATTCTTTTCAGGCCTAATTTCGACGAAACAAGAGAAATGGAGCACATAACGAATAATATCATAGGATAGTCTCTATTCGGAACCTTTTCGTCTGAAAAATTCTTTTCAGGCCTAATTTCGACGAAACAAGAGAAATGGAGCAGCATAACGAATAATATCATAGGATAGTCTCTATTCGGAACCTTTTCTCTGAAAAATTCTTTTCAGGCCTAATTTCGACGAAACAAGAGAAATGGACACATAACGAATAATATCATAGGATAGTCTCTATTCGGAACCTTTTCTCTGAAAAATTCTTTTCAGGCCTAATTTCGACGAAACAAGAGAAATGGAGCATAACGAATAATATCATAGGATAGTCTCTATTCGGAACCTTTTCTCTGAAAAATTCTTTTCAGGCCTAATTTCGACGAAACAAGAGAAATGGACAGCGTATAACGAATAATATCATAGGATAGTCTCTATTCGGAACCTTTTCTCTGAAAAATTCTTTTCAGGCCTAATTTCGACGAAACAAGAGAAATGGACAGCGCATAACGAATAATATCATAGGATAGTCTCTATTCGGAACCTTTTCGTCTGAAAAATTCTTTTCAGGCCTAATTTCGACGAAACAAGAGAAATGGAGCAGCATAACGAATAATATCATAGGATAGTCTCTATTCGGAACCTTTTCGTCTGAAAAATTCTTTTCAGGCCTAATTTCGACGAAACAAGAGAAATGGACAGCGTATAACGAATAATATCATAGGATAGTTTCTATTCGGAACCTTTTCGTCTGAAAAATTCTTTTCAGGCCTAATTTCGACGAAACAAGAGAAATGGACAGCATAACGAATAATATCATAGGATAGTCTCTATTCGGAACCTTTTCTCTGAAAAATTCTTTTCAGGCCTAATTTCGACGAAACAAGAGAAATGGACAGCGCATAACGAATAATATCATAGGATAGTCTCTATTCGGAACCTTTTCGTCTGAAAAATTCTTTTCAGGCCTAATTTCGACGAAACAAGAGAAATGGAGCACATAACGAATAATATCATAGGATAGTCTCTATTCGGAACCTTTTCGTCTGAAAAATTCTTTTCAGGCCTAATTTCGACGAAACAAGAGAAATGGACAGCGTATAACGAATAATATCATAGGATAGTCTCTATTCGGAACCTTTTCGTCTGAAAAATTCTTTTCAGGCCTAATTTCGACGAAACAAGAGAAATGGAGCACATAACGAATAATATCATAGGATAGTCTCTATTCGGAACCTTTTCGTCTGAAAAATTCTTTTCAGGCCTAATTTCGACGAAACAAGAGAAATGGACAGCGTATAACGAATAATATCATAGGATAGTTCTATTCGGAACCTTTTCGTCTGAAAAATTCTTTTCAGGCCTAATTTCGACGAAACAAGAGAAATGGACAGCGTATAACGAATAATATCATAGGATAGTCTCTATTCGGAACCTTTTCGTCTGAAAAATTCTTTTCAGGCCTAATTTCGACGAAAAAGAGAAATGGACAGCGTATAACGAATAATATCATAGGATAGTCCTATTCGGAACCTTTTCTCTGAAAAATTCTTTTCAGGCCTAATTTCGACGAAACAAGAGAAATGGACAGCGTATAACGAATAATATCATAGGATAGTCCTCATTCGGAACCTTTTCGTCTGAAAAATTCTTTTCAGGCCTAATTTCGACGAAACAAGAAATGGAGCACATAACGAATAATATCATAGGATAGTCTCTATTCGGAACCTTTTCGTCTGAAAAATTCTTTTCAGGCCTAATTTCGACGAAAAAGAGAAATGGACAGCGTATAACGAATAATATCATAGGATAGTCTATTCGGAACCTTTTCGTCTGAAAAATTCTTTTCAGGCCTAATTTCGACGAAACAAGAGAAATGGAGCACATAACGAATAATATCATAGGATAGTCTCTATTCGGAACCTTTTCGTCTGAAAAATTCTTTTCAGGCCTAATTTCGACGAAACAAGAGAAATGGACAGCGCATAACGAATAATATCATAGGATAGTCTCTATTCGGAACCTTTTCGTCTGAAAAATTCTTTTCAGGCCTAATTTCGACGAAACAAGAGAAATGGACAGCATAACGAATAATATCATAGGATAGTCTCTATTCGGAACCTTTTCGTCTGAAAAATTCTTTTCAGGCCTAATTTCGACGAAACAAGAGAAATGGACAGCATAACGAATAATATCATAGGATAGTTCTATTCGGAACCTTTTCGTCTGAAAAATTCTTTTCAGGCCTAATTTCGACGAAACAAGAGAAATGGAGCACATAACGAATAATATCATAGGATAGTCTCTATTCGGAACCTTTTCGTCTGAAAAATTCTTTTCAGGCCTAATTTCGACGAAACAAGAGAAATGGACAGCATAACGAATAATATCATAGGATAGTCCTCATTCGGAACCTTTTCGTCTGAAAAATTCTTTTCAGGCCTAATTTCGACGAAACAAGAGAAATGGAGCACATAACGAATAATATCATAGGATAGTCTCTATTCGGAACCTTTTTCTCTGAAAAATTCTTTTCAGGCCTAATTTCGACGAAACAAGAGAAATGGACAGCGTATAACGAATAATATCATAGGATAGTCTCTATTCGGAACTTTTCTCTGAAAAATTCTTTTCAGGCCTAATTTCGACGAAACAAGAGAAATGGAGCAGCATAACGAATAATATCATAGGATAGTCTCTATTCGGAACCTTTTCGTCTGAAAAATTCTTTTCAGGCCTAATTTCGACGAAACAAGAGAAATGGAGCAGCATAACGAATAATATCATAGGATAGTCTCTATTCGGAACCTTTTCGTCTGAAAAATTCTTTTCAGGCCTAATTTCGACGAAACAAGAGAAATGGACAGCGTATAACGAATAATATCATAGGATAGTTTCTATTCGGAACCTTTTCGTCTGAAAAATTCTTTTCAGGCCTAATTTCGACGAAACAAGAGAAATGGACAGCGTATAACGAATAATATCATAGGATAGTCTCTATTCGGAACCTTTTCGTCTGAAAAATTCTTTTCAGGCCTAATTTCGACGAAACAAGAGAAATGGACAGCGTATAACGAATAATATCATAGGATAGTTCTATTCGGAACCTTTTTCGTCTGAAAAATTCTTTTCAGGCCTAATTTCGACGAAACAAGAGAAATGGAGCACATAACGAATAATATCATAGGATAGTCTCTATTCGGAACCTTTTTCTCTGAAAAATTCTTTTCAGGCCTAATTTCGACGAAACAAGAGAAATGGACAGCGCATAACGAATAATATCATAGGATAGTCTCTATTCGGAACCTTTTCGTCTGAAAAATTCTTTTCAGGCCTAATTTCGACGAAACAAGAGAAATGGACACATAACGAATAATATCATAGGATAGTCTCTATTCGGAACCTTTTTCTCTGAAAAATTCTTTTCAGGCCTAATTTCGACGAAACAAGAGAAATGGACAGCGTATAACGAATAATATCATAGGATAGTCTCTATTCGGAACCTTTTCTCTGAAAAATTCTTTTCAGGCCTAATTTCGACGAAACAAGAGAAATGGAGCACATAACGAATAATATCATAGGATAGTCTCTATTCGGAACCTTTTCTCTGAAAAATTCTTTTCAGGCCTAATTTCGACGAAACAAGAGAAATGGACAGTATAACGAATAATATCATAGGATAGTCTCTATTCGGAACCTTTTCTCTGAAAAATTCTTTTCAGGCCTAATTTCGACGAAACAAGAGAAATGGACAGCGTATAACGAATAATATCATAGGATAGTCTCTATTCGGAACCTTTTCGTCTGAAAAATTCTTTTCAGGCCTAATTTCGACGAAACAAGAGAAATGGACAGCGCATAACGAATAATATCATAGGATAGTCTCTATTCGGAACCTTTTTCTGAAAAATTCTTTTCAGGCCTAATTTCGACGAAACAAGAGAAATGGACAGCGTATAACGAATAATATCATAGGATAGTCTCTATTCGGAACCTTTTCGTCTGAAAAATTCTTTTCAGGCCTAATTTCGACGAAACAAGAGAAATGGAGCACATAACGAATAATATCATAGGATAGTCTATTCGGAACCTTTTCGTCTGAAAAATTCTTTTCAGGCCTAATTTCGACGAAACAAGAGAAATGGACAGCGTATAACGAATAATATCATAGGATAGTCTCTATTCGGAACCTTTTCGTCTGAAAAATTCTTTTCAGGCCTAATTTCGACGAAACAAGAGAAATGGACAGCGTATAACGAATAATATCATAGGATAGTCTCTATTCGGAACCTTTTCTCTGAAAAATTCTTTTCAGGCCTAATTTCGACGAAACAAGAGAAATGGACAGCGTATAACGAATAATATCATAGGATAGTCTCTATTCGGAACCTTTTCGTCTGAAAAATTCTTTTCAGGCCTAATTTCGACGAAACAAGAGAAATGGACAGCGTATAACGAATAATATCATAGGATAGTCTATTCGGAACCTTTTCGTCTGAAAAATTCTTTTCAGGCCTAATTTCGACGAAACAAGAGAAATGGAGCACATAACGAATAATATCATAGGATAGTCTCTATTCGGAACCTTTTCTCTGAAAAATTCTTTTCAGGCCTAATTTCGACGAAACAAGAGAAATGGACAGCGTATAACGAATAATATCATAGGATAGTCTCCTATTCGGAACCTTTTCTCTGAAAAATTCTTTTCAGGCCTAATTTCGACGAAACAAGAGAAATGGACAGCGATAACGAATAATATCATAGGATAGTCCTCTATTCGGAACCTTTTCGTCTGAAAAATTCTTTTCAGGCCTAATTTCGACGAAACAAGAGAAATGGAGCACATAACGAATAATATCATAGGATAGTCTCTATTCGGAACCTTTTTCTCTGAAAAATTCTTTTCAGGCCTAATTTCGACGAAACAAGAGAAATGGACAGCGTATAACGAATAATATCATAGGATAGTCTCTATTCGGAACCTTTTCGTCTGAAAAATTCTTTTCAGGCCTAATTTCGACGAAACAAGAGAAATGGAGCAGCATAACGAATAATATCATAGGATAGTCTCTATTCGGAACCTTTTCGTCTGAAAAATTCTTTTCAGGCCTAATTTCGACGAAACAAGAGAAATGGACAGCGTATAACGAATAATATCATAGGATAGTCTCTATTCGGAACCTTTTCGTCTGAAAAATTCTTTTCAGGCCTAATTTCGACGAAACAAGAGAAATGGACAGCGTATAACGAATAATATCATAGGATAGTCTCTATTCGGAACCTTTTCGTCTGAAAAATTCTTTTCAGGCCTAATTTCGACGAAACAAGAGAAATGGACAGCGTATAACGAATAATATCATAGGATAGTCTCTATTCGGAACCTTTTCGTCTGAAAAATTCTTTTCAGGCCTAATTTCGACGAAACAAGAGAAATGGAGCATAACGAATAATATCATAGGATAGTCTCTATTCGGAACCTTTTTCTCTGAAAAATTCTTTTCAGGCCTAATTTGACGACGAAACAAGAGAAATGGACAGCGTATAACGAATAATATCATAGGATAGTCTCATTCGGAACCTTTTCGTCTGAAAAATTCTTTTCAGGCCTAATTTCGACGAAACAAGAGAAATGGACACATAACGAATAATATCATAGGATAGTCTCTATTCGGAACTTTTTCTCTGAAAAATTCTTTTCAGGCCTAATTTCGACGAAACAAGAGAAATGGACAGCGCATAACGAATAATATCATAGGATAGTCTCTATTCGGAACCTTTTCGTCTGAAAAATTCTTTTCAGGCCTAATTTCGACGAAACAAGAGAAATGGACAGCGTATAACGAATAATATCATAGGATAGTCCTCTATTCGGAACCTTTTTCTTGAAAAATTCTTTTCAGGCCTAATTTCGACGAAACAAGAGAAATGGACAGCGTATAACGAATAATATCATAGGATAGTCTCTATTCGGAACCTTTTCGTCTGAAAAATTCTTTTCAGGCCTAATTTCGACGAAACAAGAGAAATGGACAGCGTATAACGAATAATATCATAGGATAGTCTCTATTCGGAACCTTTTCTCTGAAAAATTCTTTTCAGGCCTAATTTCGACGAAACAAGAGAAATGGACAGCGTATAACGAATAATATCATAGGATAGTCTCTATTCGGAACCTTTTCGTCTGAAAAATTCTTTTCAGGCCTAATTTCGACGAAACAAGAGAAATGGACAGCGTATAACGAATAATATCATAGGATAGTCTCTATTCGGAACCTTTTCGTCTGAAAAATTCTTTTCAGGCCTAATTTCGACGAAACAAGAGAAATGGAGCACATAACGAATAATATCATAGGATAGTCTCTATTCGGAACCTTTTCGTCTGAAAAATTCTTTTCAGGCCTAATTTCGACGAAACAAGAGAAATGGACAGCGTATAACGAATAATATCATAGGATAGTCTATTCGGAACCTTTTCTCTGAAAAATTCTTTTCAGGCCTAATTTGGACGAAACAAGAGAAATGGACACATAACGAATAATATCATAGGATAGTCTCTATTCGGAACCTTTTTCTCTGAAAAATTCTTTTCAGGCCTAATTTGACGAAACAAGAGAAATGGACAGCGCATAACGAATAATATCATAGGATAGTCTCTATTCGGAACCTTTTCGTCTGAAAAATTCTTTTCAGGCCTAATTTGGACGAAACAAGAGAAATGGACAGCGTATAACGAATAATATCATAGGATAGTCTCTATTCGGAACCTTTTCGTCTGAAAAATTCTTTTCAGGCCTAATTTCGACGAAACAAGAGAAATGGAGTATAACGAATAATATCATAGGATAGTCTCTATTCGGAACCTTTTCTCTGAAAAATTCTTTTCAGGCCTAATTTCGACGAAACAAGAGAAATGGACAGCGTATAACGAATAATATCATAGGATAGTCTCTATTCGGAACCTTTTTCTCTGAAAAATTCTTTTCAGGCCTAATTTCGACGAAACAAGAGAAATGGAGCACATAACGAATAATATCATAGGATAGTCTCTATTCGGAACCTTTTCTCTGAAAAATTCTTTT